>OX457038.1:73430380-73535380 GCA_949752735.1 Lumbricus terrestris | reverse complement strand
GTACGTACGTATGTATGTATGTATGTATGTATGTATGTATGTATGTATGTATGTATGTATGTATGTATGTATGTATGTATGTATGTAATACATACATACATACATACATATGCATAATTTTATGATCTCACAGAAGTCGATCGTGGAGACTGTTTCCAACGTGGGCGAAAGTATCCCGACGACATATGCATAATACATACATACATACATACATACATACATACATACATACATGCATACATACATACATACATACATACATACATACATACATACATACATACATACATATATACATACATACATACATACATACATACATACATACATACATACATACATACATACATACATACATACATACATACATACATACATACATACATACATACATACATACATACATACATACTATGTATGTATGTATGTATGTATGTATGTATGTATAATGTATGCTTGTATGTATGTGTGTGCATTTATGTAACTGTTGATGTTTCTCTAGTTACATCATCAACAATGTCATCATTCGGACTCATGTGTCAGACGTCCAGCATATCGAAACTCTCAACCGTGGCGGCCATTTTGGTACTCGTCCTGTGTGTGTCACGTGCTTCCGGTTCACCTTTCTACGATGACGACGACCTAGAAAGGTCAGATTTGGAGGTCACTGAAGGTCACTGTTTAGATAAACTGTCTGATGCTTTATCTCATCTTCCCATACAACGACTGTGTGTCGGTTGACTCATTGTTGAAGACGTAGCTGGGGGGGAGGGCATGAACAAATCTCAAGTCGAATCCATGTAATTCAAATTTAATGTAGACTATAGTAACGGACGTATTCAACTATTCATGTGAATCTATACATTGAAATTGCAGGTCAAGCAATGGCTTATCGTTAATTCAGCCACAGGATATGAAATATTTAAAATTAGTGCCACATTTCAGGCAATGGCGTTCAGATCAATCATATCATATGTAACCGCATGCAACGACTTGGATACCTTCCCGCGTTGTTACCGAACATACAGAAGTTAGCTGCTGGAAGCCTGGAACTGATGCCGGGCTGCTTCGTAATGTAATGCCAATGTCAATCACCTCCTGAGGAGCCTTTACCCACCTCTAGTGAAAACCACCTATGACTTACGCCCTAGACTGCATCCATTTGTTCTAGGCTACCATATATTCCGAGGGTTCTCTTTTGCCGTCAATTAATGACAGACATTGTTATGTTCACAATAATATTTTTCCTTTGTTGATTTTTAATGTAGGCCTACTTGACGTGTAACTGTGTGCGGTATGTCACCCGGATTTATCTCTTTTCCTAAATTAAACGAAGATTATTATTATCATATACCTATACAATCATAGAACACAAAAATAATTATTATCATAGGGCCGGTGTCACGAAATAAAGTCTCCCCCCGAAACAGAGTCTCCCCCTTGCTGATACAGAGTCTCCGGGGGGAGACTCTGTATCGGAACAAAGTCTCCCCCGTTGAAATAGATTCTCCCCCTCTACGATACAAAGTCTCCCCCTACTAAAAATCGCCCCCCTATATTTCCGGACTTGAAGTGTATATTTTCTTAAATAAATGACTGTGTTCTTTAGTGGAATTGGGCATTAATAAATTTGAAGTAATAATAAGAATCTTACGAAGTAGGGTAAGTTTAAATGTTTTACACTAATGGGCGTAATTGTAGCATAGTTATAGGCCTAGCCTCACGGGATGTCGGGCCACTTATGTCATTAAGTCGCACCGGAGAGCTTAGACTCAAATAGACTATACACAATAGGCCTACACATGGATCTAATCAATAATTAGTCGTATGCATATTTACTAATTAGACGCATTGGTAGCTTACATAAATGGCCAGACATCCCAGCGGTGATATAACTATGCTACAGTTACGCCCATTGGTAGGCCTATAATACATTTAGGCATAGATTGAGCATTCGCATATTACGAATATTAAGATATTCAAATATTCACGAATATTAACCAATATTAAAACTTCCAACGAATATTATATTCGTGAAATAATATGTTCTTTCAAGATTTTCTAAATTTATTCTTAATTCTTATTTTGTTATTTATGAAAATGTTTAACTTTTACTGAATAAATTGCACAAAATTGAGTTAGCCTACGCGTAGGCCTATATCAGTACAGTAAGTGGCAATAACTTTAATAGATCTATTGTTAAAAACTTCAAAGTCTTTGCTGGGTCTGGCCAATATGGCCATACGCCATTCATATCCCATTTGATACTTAATGTCAGTCACTTTGTCTGACTTCTGACCATCCTCTCCAACTAAAAGAGGCAAAGCCACCGATGGCAGTTGGCAAGTAGCAGCAATAGCAGGCCTATTATAGGCTAAATTATAAATAAACTTTGACTGGCTATAACAGTAACTGCAAATTGATAAAGGGGTCATTGCATAATTACGTAACGCCGAAAATGACCGTTTTCGACCCACCCACCCACCCTGTAACGCTTCGTAACGCTTCCCTTGACCCACCCACCCACCCTCCCCAGCGTTACGTAACGATTGTTACGAAAAATCAGTTAAGATTTAGGCCTACCAGACCTATATGTGAATTCGTATTTATAATTCATATTTTCATAGCGAATTTAATATAGTAGGTGAAATATTATTTGACAGTAGACTAGGCTTAAAATATGCAGAATGTTTTATTTATATAAATGATCGATTAAACTGCAATTTTCTTAAATTTTAGGCCTACCTTAAAAATAAAATTTTGAAATTCTGAATTTAGGCACGACTGAAAGGTTTCACGGACTAAATTGCTCATTAATAGGCCAATTTATCAAAATTAAGATGAACAAATTATTTGCTTAGTCTGGACACTAGGCCTACGATAATAATGTTAATAGAAATATTGATGAGTTCTGTTGAGCATCAATTTAAAATGTTTGAGATTCGTGTCCACTAAGTAAAATATGCTTCAAAATGGGTCGAATCTTCGATGTCAGGCATCAAAGGGGAAATAGGTCTACGACGTTGTTCGGTTGGTAAAGCTATCACAGATCCAAACAATTTGAAGAGCGGTTTTCGGTTTGCACAAACGGAAGCACTGATGTTGACCTGGCATGTAACTGGCGTCTGCTGCCGTATATTTTTCAGATATAATTATAGCCTAGACCTATACTTCGGTTACGTTTTAAATCAATGCCACGATGTTTATACATCGATCATATCATTTGTCTAAAGTGTCATTTGATGGTAATTTAATATTCACTAATAATTTTTTCAAGGCGTTACGTAACGTTCAGCTCTCCCCACCCACCCACCCCCGTAACGTTTCGTAACGTTTTCAGTGACCCCACCCACCCACCCTCGAGCGTTACGTAATTATGCAATGACCCCAAAGTAGTTTTATATTAGTGTAGCAGGATGAGTAAATGTAAATGCCAACGCAGTAAATAATAGTGCCAGATTACACGCAAAAATTATCCCGATCTCAGCATAATAAGCGCATTGCATATTTTAATTCAGCCTTGACCTGGATGCGAGTGAATGTCGTAGAGACACGCAGAAGCTTAGCCTAAGGCCCTAAGCTGCTTAATACGGTAATAATACCGAGTAGCATTGCGGTTTCGGTCGTTCACCTTAATTTGTTAACGAATATTTGCGAATATTTGCGAATGTTAAGAAATCTTAATCTTCACGAATATTACGAATATTAAAAGCTAAAGTCATGAATAGGCTACTCAATCTATGCATCTCTGTAAGCAGAGCCGTATTTACTTTGGTGGAGGCCCATGTGCACCACTGTGGTGGAGGCCCAATGGACATAGGATACTTGTAAAAAAAATCAATTTTAATGGTTTCGTACGTACCACAGCAATGCCGTCACAAGGGCGCCTCACATTCAACTTGCAGCAGGATAGGCCTTACAAAATAGAAAGTTTAAGCTGATCTCCATGACATACGTGTAGGCTGTAGCCTATGCTGTAAAACTGGTCGCTTAACACTAAATGGCCTAAGTGCTGGATCACTCTTGGTTCGGCCAAGCTAGAAGTGGGAGGGGCTATCTTACTTTCAGCAGAACCCGAGTCAAACAACACAACAGCAAAGCGCATAGGCGCAGCTAACAGAAACTTTAATAAATTAATTCCCTGTATGAGGCTCGAACCCAGGTCGCGTGGATGCCACTCAGTTGTGTTGTTTGACTCGGGTTTAACAACCAGCGCTCTCTCAACTGAGCTACGGACCCCCGAGAATGTTATTTACATATTAATTAGTTTGCTTAGTCTTAATAATAAATGTCTTAACTTTAATGATCTGGTGACCGAATTTGCCAAGAAGAAAACACGCAAAGTTTCACTAATTTGACATGACTTCATAACCAAGAGAAACTAATTTCTGACCTTTCAGGCTTTCACGTTTCTTTCAATTGTTTCTTTTCTTAAAATATTTGCATGAAATTGTATCTGTGGGAAGTGCACAATACTAAAAAAATGTCTGTAAAAAAATTCTTGCTTGTGTGGTGGAGGCCCCTATGTGGTGGAGGCCCGTGGGCACTGGCCCCTTGTGCCCACCCCTAAATCTGGGCCTGTCTGTAAGTTAGTAGTCCTGGACTCCTGGGCTATTAAATTTTCTCGTCATGGAGCTTCCATTTAAGAAAAGACTATTTTCATCAATCCAACCTCAATTTAAGCAAGAAATACCTCCATCAGTCCATTCTATTTGAGCAAGAATTCTTGGTAATAAATCACTTCAGCGTTCTAAATTATTCACCCTTGCATGGATTGACGAAAATAACTCCTGCTAAATACAAGTCGGATTGGTGAAAGTAGATTCTTGGATTAATTGGAGCTTGAATCATGAAAAATAATTGTTTTTAAAATAGAATTTAGATCGATCGAAAAAATGCAATTATTTCTCAAAGAGAAGCTGGATTGAGGAAGCGTATTTATGCCTACTATAGAAGTGGGATTCATGAAAATAGGCTAAAGTCCGTTCCCCTAATGATGCAGCGCCAAGAGAATAATTTAGTGATGATGATGATGATGATGATGATGATGATGATGATGATGATGATGATGATGATGATGATGATGATGATGATGATGATGATGATGATGATGATAATTTAAACAATAAAATTTAAAAAAATAATTTTATGACCATATATCCTGCTTTGAATGACCTGCACTCCCTACGGGAAAAATTATTGTCTGGGTTTGCTCTTTGTCTACTTTCTGCGTCAAATTGTTTCTCTTAAAATCTTTTCCCCTGTGTTTATGCATCGAGATCGCCTCTGAATAGTTCATACTGAGATAATCGCTCTATAGATGTCCAGATACGATACGATATTTATTATTCATGATTATTATCATTATTTTTTCTTATTTTGCGGCGATCCATTCATAACTATCATTATTTCTTCTTATTATTATTGTGATTCTGCTTAAATCTATGCTTAGCCCGCCTCAGTTAAGCGAGATGACGTCAACAGCAATGGCGTGGTGACATAATAACGGTGAAAGAGCGTCTTAAGTTTGCGTAATAATTACCACATCGAATTTTAAAATATCCGCATCTTGGGTATTAATGTGAGTTATGAGTTGAAAACAGTTTCGTTGACCCACAAATTCGCAAGAGAACGTTTTGCAAATTGTTTGAAAAGAATATTCAAACAGACGGACAACCTTTCAGACATATTTCGGTACAGATAAATATGATTCGACTCTATCAAATCGCGCGTTGAAATAAAGTCTCCCCGGGGGAGACTTTGTTTCGGCAGGGGAGGAAATATTCTCTCCCCCCGGAGACTTTATTTCAGAATAGAGTCTCCGGGGGGCGAATCTATTCTGAAACAGATCCTCCGGGGGAGAATCTGTTTCGAAATAAAGTCTCCGGGGGGAGACTTTTAGGGGGGAGACTCTGTCACGCGACACCGGCGACTTTATGTCTTTCCGACTGTCTATCTTCTGTGTATAACTCATGACCTGCTTGAGGAGCCTTGGTTTTGAATTGCCACCGGCTGAGGCCTTGTGCATTGGACCCGGCGCAATAGAAGTCACTAATAATCATATAGTTGTTGCTATTAAATTCTCATTTTATGTAATCGTATTATTAAATTATTAATTTTTTTATTGCAATGTAAGAGGAAGCGATACGAGGTGGATGCTAATGTTCTTTTCTCTGCTTCTCTCTCTTGTCACTATGACAACCGGACTCTGACCTCCACCGGACATCAACCACTAGACATAACTAAACCCTCTGATGAGAGCTTGACCATAGCTCGTGAATAAGCTGGGGCCCAGCGCTGAGCTTTAGAGTCGAACTTCAGATAATATTATTATTTGGAGTTTACATTTATCATAATGATCACGTGTGCAGGATACGTGGATTTCGGGAGCACAAGCGACAGTATGGAGACTTCCAGGTGGGCGAGCAGCAGGCGACCATTGGCCTCGGAGTGTTGATTCCACGCAGGTGCAAAGAATACGGATGTGGAATCGTCAATCCATTGGTCAGGTAGACTGCCATGTGTATTTATTTCTGCAGAACAAAGTTGCCTTAACCGAGTCAGGTCAACTCCAGACGGTTAAGTGAACAAAAAAACGTTTTAAAACTTTTTCCTGAGCCAATGGGGGAGTTTTAACCCCCGAAACCCCCCTCTTGGCTACGCCACTGACATGACCTAATGCAGCATTGAGTGTTCAAGAGATTTAAATCTGTTTTATGATATCTGAGGATCTCACTGAGGATACTAACTAGTCGCTCTCTTTTTGATTTTGTGTCATAAGCTTTCACAATGTCCACCTGAAGTCTAGACACTAGTAGACAGTAGCCTAGCCCTACTATAGTCTAGGCCTAATAATTGGTGACACCACATCACAAGTCTATGACTTCTAAGTTAGAAATTCTAACTGAAGGATTGTCTAATAAAATTCATTACATTTAACTATCTTAAGATTGCAATTACATAAGCTGATAGGCTACGTGTTTTTTTTAAATGCTGAAAACTTTACCCGTTGGAAATTTCAGCGGAAAGAGAGCCGTGGCGCTGTTTGATCGTCTAAGGCGGAACGATGAGGATGCATTCTGGAGTATACTATGAACACATATATTGCTGACGTCAGTGACATGAAACAGTGACGCGTGTCGGACAGGCAACGAGGTTCATAGGGAAAATAATTTTGTGAACGATTATATATATTTAATATTTTTACTTGAGTGTTACATAAATTGTACAACAGTTTGTTATTTAGTAAGTTTGTTACAGCTTTACTAGAATTTCACCAACAATATATATATATATATATATATATATATATATATATATATATATATATAGTTCAACAACGGATTTTCACAACGGCAAATTCTGAGTTTGAGTATAACATTGGCGCTATAAAAATTATCGTGTACTTCAATGTATCAAGAATTTTATGAAGCGCCAGTTGAGAGACTCTCAGAAGCAAATGAAGCCTGCCACATCAATTCAGTCAGCATTATACATATGCATATAATAAATTCTCATTTAACAATATATTTCATTTGACGTGATCAAACAACAACAAAATTTCTCAGATGAATGACAATCTCTGTTGGAGCTAACGGCAAAACGAATTACTTAGTGCACTAAAATTATATGAACTCATCCAACATAGATCAACGGCAACAACTACGACGAAGGTAAAACACATTAAACATTAAGGACCAACATCACAATAACTGTTCAAAGCAACTACGACAATGATAGCATAATTTTTTATTATCGTTCAGCAACTTTTCGGCCGCATCTCATTCTATGGTCGGTTTCCACATAATCGTTAGCATAGGTGGTGGTGTCAGATCACTGAGATGGTGAAATCACTGGTGTCGGGTCCGGGTAGCTGTATAGGCATAATAATTATAATATCACCAACCACTTCCGAAACCAACAAATTGAATGGCAAGACCACTACAGGCATTTCTCGACTGCCATATCTATAACGAAACAACTGAGTTAATACCACGTCCAAAACAGAAAGTTGAACCGTCTTGCGCGACCTTCAGTCTTACATCAGGGCATAAGTAAGTAAACAAAAAAGAGCTACATGTAACTGCTAATTCTTCCGCACATTAAACGACTTCAACGGGACGCCAATATGATAGTGCTGCTTGTTTTTGTACCCGTTGCATTTTTAGGCCTATGTATCTTCCAGCTAATATTATTGACTATCGGCGAAGAGCAGTGCTTGTTAAACAGACTATAGCGTCGTTAAAATGTTTACTTGTCATGGTTTACCACAATACCTCTTGGCTATAGATATATAGCTCTATTATAAAGATACCGTAAGACGAAGAATGCGATTGTAATAAGTGTAGTAGCAAATCTACTTAGTGCATAGGCCTACACTCAAAGCATTGCAGTTAGAATTCTGTTGCTAAAGATATCAGACTTGCAAACTTCTAGGATGCCCTACAGGGTAAGCAATGCCCCAGGGTTGCCTTCAACTATTCCGTGAAGGAATAGACTACCATAAAGATGACGGAGTGTTCTAGAAGGTGCAAGGTTTCCAAACCAAAAACACGGTTTGGGTAGCGCTCGTGAATAAGCTGGTGCAATGCGCATAGCTTTTGAGTAGCGTTTTAGTAACATGGATTTGACTTTTACGATTACGAATAATATACGAAGGCTTAATCCTGGATGACGACATTGTGTCCTAGAAGATGAGAAATCCAGAGAAGGTGCTGTACATGTATCCGTGTAGGTATGAGGCTCTGTTGAGAAGCATCAGCCACACTTGATCGCCTCTGTCCATGGTCAGGATGGCGATGTTTGACGCCGTCGACCAGTAGGGTATGCTCTCCGCCCAGACCGTCGCCACCATGCCACCGTTCTTCAAAACCATCACGGCCGCCTACACATAATACATGATACTGATTGTTCCGCTGACTGGCTAATTTATTTAATTAATTACTTAATTAATTGACCAAGCATTCTTCACAGGCATTCCTTTCTCATCTTATGACAGTTTTACTACGTCGCGCTGACGTAGGAAGCTCCTCTGAGTAGTCCCTTGAAGAGGCGCTACACAAATGAATGAATAAATGAATGAATGAATTAATTAATTAATTGGTGATTTAATTAAGTGTGAAGTGTGAAGTAGGAGGAGAAAGGAGATTGGGTAAGGTGAAAAAATTGTGGGGTGAAAGTGAGGTGATTAAGCTAATGGAAAAATGGGACATTATGAGGCGAAGTAAGCTCAAACAATCAATAAAAAAATGTTGGCATCCAAATCAAAGAAAACAAGTTTGCACAGCCTACCATTTTATTTCAAGTATTTATATAGCGCCTCTTCAAGAAACCTACTCAGAGGCGCTCTCTGCGCTAACTAGCCGAAATGATGTAAAGTGTCATAACAACAAGAAAATTCCATCAATTAGCAAACTAAGTCACAGTGAGCCGGAAACAGTCATCAGTGGCGATCCCTCGCAGACACGTAGAATCATCCAACGGAATCCCGTCAACAGCCTTCAGATGGTGTGAATGTTCAGAGTCTCTGGTACAGGTTGCGTCAGTAGAGTAGAGCGGCGACAGATGACAGGGCTCGCAAACACGAAACGCTGACGAAACTGAAGCTCCTCGCTGGTTGAAGATGATGCGCGCGTCCGGCCAATCGTCGGGCACAAAGTTTGCACAGAAGAAGGCATTTGTCGCTTGTCGGTCGGTAGTTTTGAACGCCACCAGAGACAACATCCGATCGAGTTAACTCCACTGACCTGCGTGAACCGTCCTTCGGCGAGATGTAAACAGCAGACAGCAGCGGTGAAGCCGCACGGTCTTGATGGTTGAGCTCGACCGTATGCATCAAGAGGCGTCTAACGTCAACACGTGGGCGACACAAGACGACTTGCGAACAAAATCCTTTCCAACGCAAAATCCTTGACGAACCCGACAAATAAGTTCGGTACACGAACCTAGAACCAGTAAACTCGAACGTGTGTGAAATTACTGCGCGAATTCTGCATAAAGTTGAAATAATCCACCGAAATGACGGAGTGGTCTAATAAACAACCAATATGGCCGCTGACCTGCGCAGAACCATTGTAACACGACTACAAAAAAGGAGGACTAAAAGGGATAAAGAAATGCCGCTTCGTAGGGAATCAAGCTGCAATGAAATTATTAAAGGCCGATCATCTATCAGACAGCGCCGAGCCTTTCTGTTGTGGGCCCCGCTATCTGGAATGGCCTCCCACTAACCTTGCGACTTATGCCTAGGCTAAATTCCTCTGCATTTTTAAGCATCTCAAATCCTACTTTTTTAGCTGTGGCTGGGCTGGGAGCGCCTCTGAGTAGGTTTCTTGGAGAGGCGCTATATAAATTCTCGAAATGAATAAATGAAATGAATAGATGGTGGCCTTAACTAAAGCAACCACACAGTAAGAAAAGAAAAGAGAAATGGAACAGCATGGTCTAGAAAGATACAGTCATGTAAATGGTCAAATTGAGTGAAGTGAAAGAAGAAGAGAAGAGCGGTGCATTGTTTGGGCGGATGGATGTACATGTAGGAGTATTATGACGACAACCTTTTGTCTTCCTTGAGCTGAGACGATGACATTGAACTGATAAGTCCCATTGACTGGAGCCGTGAATCGTCCAGTTGACGGTTCGTAACCAGACCCGACATTCGTCACGACTCGGTCGAAGACGATATCAGCGTGGTCTGTGATTGGTCCGAGGTTGTCATAGAGACCGACGAAGAACGCCACCTGGTGAGGAGCTTCCGGCGACTTGCCTAAGAAGCAATGGCGGATGTAAGAGTGATACGCCATGGACGCATATAGCCCCCTGTGAACTTAGAGCTCTTGGGTTTCTTGCTATGCGCTGAACTAAGCTTACTCATCATGTTGCTATAATTATAATGGTAGACTTATGAGTTAGTCCAACCTATTGAAGCAATTATGACTAACCAAAGCAGACTACCGTTAGAAATAGATTTCAATGCCATGGATAGAGACAAAACAGATCGTAAACGCAATAGAATGAGATAGAACATAAATTCTAGAACAGGTGAAATTTATAAAAGAACAAAAAGCTGACTACAAAGAGTGTAACAAGATTATGATGAAAGGCAATGTAATAGGATACAATAACACCAGGATAACAGAATCTAGCTGAACACAACAGAAGAGAGGAGAGCACAATCACAGCCACAATGTGAAAAACACAGAACAATATATGACATCAATCAACCAATCAATGACATAAATTTATATAGCGCCTCTTTAAGATCTCAACTCAAAGGCGCTCGACACAATAGAGAAGAGCTAAGCAGAAAACGGCAGAATAGCAACGAATAGAGCAGATAGCATTGCATTTGGAAGCTAAAATAAATGCAAAGGCTACAACTGAAGAGACTCCAAGTAGTCTAACCAGGTAGACCAGGCATTCCTGGCATTCCATCATCGCCCCGATCTCCCTTCTCGCCCTGCGGTCCAAGCGGACCACGTGGTCCACGGAATGGCAACTTTATGGGAAGAGTGGAGTTGCCTTCGATGACGCGGCAGGTAATCTCCATCTCACAGACGCCATCCTCTCCTCCTCCCATCCTTGACCCTGGACGCTGACCTCTACCTCCTCCACCCGCGGACGGCGGAAGCTTCTCCCTGACGGTTCTTGACGACCCTGCAACCGGAACGATGAACATCATAGCAGCAGCAACAGCAACCAGGAGGCAGATGAAGATCTGGTGATGAGCAGCGATGCGCGTCTGGAAGTCAACGCATTCACAATCAGCATTTTGGCATAATTATTCCTTGTCCTCCGTCAGGATTGGGCCAACGATGAGGCCTCAAGGTGAGACCTCAGCATGCAATCATTGCAATGTTTAATCTAGACGTCTCTGATGGAGAAAGTTACCCCCTCCCAGGAATGAAATTCTCCCAGAAAAACTGGAGATGTGTTGTTTACATAGCCTACATGTATTAGGCTATAATGATAATCACAACTCCATAAAAATTATACACGTAACATCCCATCTGAGAATTTCGACAGCTCTTGCATAGGCTATACGTCGACAGCGTAGCCTAGTTCTAGTGTATAAGCAAGGTAATCAGATTTCAAAGTATAGAAATTACAAACCCGAAGTGTTTGTTATGATCAAGAAAAAGTTTGAGTGAAAAAATGTCACCCAGAAACCTCCTCCCCCGCAAGCAGAGGAACTAGATTAAACACTGCTCAACATGGCGTCTTCGAATCTCCCTGTCTATAAATTTCGAGTAGTCCTAAGTTGCTGAAATTCTTCACCATATTAATTTTGTATTACGCAAAACAGCCTAAACGTCGGCGCTATGATATCAAGTAAGGTTAATCCGCCTAAGCGTACTATTGTAATATTCGTGAATTAATTAATATGCATTGGGTAGAGCGGTTTAGTTGTGTCAAGCAATAGTCACAGCAATAATTTTTTATTAGCGAGGCAGCAGTATATTCGTTTTAATTTCGAAGTAAGACAACCAGGGTGACAGAACGCACCAAGTTACAGGTCAGAGATGTAAAATAAAACACAGAAGTAATAATAAAGCTTATAGTAATAATAATGAAATAAAGTTGCGGCAGCCATGGGCTGGCATCCGTCCGTTACGTTGCTGATGTTAAACTAGACAGACAATTTCCTCAATTATTAACGCTAAGAACGGAAACCCATAATTGGCTATAGCACTCGACTTTTAATATAGGCATAATGTAAACCTTCTTCCTGTCATACTTTCAACTTGCTACTGAGAAAAGTCTCTTGTCGTCATTTTTTGCCGGTATGTTAACGCTTGCTGATTGAACACCTGTATTACTAAAACCGGAAGAAAACAAATACCGCGTCGACAAAACATTGAGCGAATAGCCGCTTCGAAACCTCTGAACCAAACGACCTTGGGAAAGTCCTTCGCTCGCAACTGCAACTCCGCCACTGGTTGCACTCTGCTAGTGCCAGTCCCAAGCCTGGATAAAGGAGGAGGGCGTCGCTAATGGTCTTTGTTACCACACAGTGACGTTAAACTGCAAATGCCGCCGCCGCTCGCAACTGCTCAGCGCTTCGACATGAAACTCCGATGCAGTGTCCGCTCTGCATGAGTCGGGAGCGCCTCTGAGTAGTGAGCCGGAAGGGGCGCTATAGCAAGTACGCATACACACAATGAAAAAGAACGATCTAATGTGAGAGCGGAAGGCTGCAACTACATTATAGACAATAAGCCTACACGAAAACTAGCGTCGTTGTTAGAAAGCTTCGATGCTTTTCCGAAGAAATTTTTATGCTTTTCTTTATGTTCCGAACTCGTTGTAAAATCGAGCAACCGTATTGTTAAAAGTTGCTTACCGATGTTGTCAATCTGTTTCGCCTCATCATGGTCATTCGTATAAGCGCATCTGTTTGCATGCACGCTCTTACTATAACTGCTGAATGTTACATGGAATGTCAACTTCTAGAGTCTAGAACCAACAAGCAGACAGACCAGGACAGAGAAGCGCATACGAACGAATCAATGAGGCAACATGCATGTGGCGCCTCTAGCGATCCAACCAATAAGCCTCATTATCCGTAAGTGATGATTGGCAATCGATAGACAGTATAGGAGAGAATTTTATTATCTTTGGAATGCGGTTTTCTGTGGCGGTGATCTTGTTTAGTAGTGCCAGTAAGTAAACTGGTAGGCTACTCCATACAATACTCGACCTAGGCTAGGTCACATTTTCTAACCTTTCATAGAGTAGATTCTTTTGCCAAAAGAAGTTTTATTATGCGAATGTTGTATAACTTTGCATACATTTTTTCTATTACGTATTTCCTCTGTAAACTACTGCGCGTTTGCTGGTGGTCTAAGAAATAATATTCTTACTTACTTATTTACTTAAGCGCCTGCGAAATGAACACCCGGTTTTACCGAAATAATATTCATATAAAAGAGCGTAGCCTGCGTGCGGGCGGTGATCATGTATTAATTGAACTTATTGAAGCTCCTCAGTCGAACAGCTGTATGTGATTTTAAAAACTATTAACGTGCTATTTATCCAGGGTTCGAACTGTCGCAGGCTGCATAGCATTATGATCTGACTGATATTATACTTCGGCCTCACTAGTTTCCTTCCACCATGCACTTCGTTCATCCAACAGACTTGATTCTTGGTTCCTCGTTCAATAATTCGCTCAATCTCGTTCATTTGCCTCAATTATTGGTCCTTCTCTTTGGAATGCACTTTGCGCTTTCTTCTTACGCATTGGGAGCGCTTCTGAACGGCTCAACCTACCGGAGGCATTTTATAAATAATTAAATGCAAAACAATTAGTGCGAGGACGTCCATAGTAACGTAACGCTGCCACTTTGATAGACTGGCTAGTTTTAACACTCTTCGATAAAGTGTTTAGGCCTATTTAATTTTGAATTAAGTGCCGCGCCTGCAAATTGAACACCCGTTTTGCTTAAATCAAAATTATATAAAGTGCAAAAGCGCGAATTGCCATCAAACTTCTGAAAAAGGAAACGAAAACAGAGAGAAAAAAGGACAAAAACTGCTGAACAGTTGAACAAAAGTGAATGGACATACGTTAAAATCTTTAAAGACGTCAACAGCCTTTGTAGCTATAAGATGTCGTTAAACTGCTGATTAATAATAAAATAACACAAATAGGTCACTGCCTTCCAGTATCTCCAGATCAGGGGTTCTCAAACTGTGGTAGGCGTAACCTTGCGGGGTACGCCAGTCGCTGACAAGGGGTACGCGACAAATTCTAGAAATATAATTTTTCTTTGAGTTTTAAGGACTTTGCGCCCATCCTTCTTTGATGAGCAGTGATCTTCAACGTTGCAGCATCTAACATCATCGTCATTAATTTTTCATACAACATAATTTTTGTTTAGGCATAGGCCTATTACTACAATTTTGAAACAAATAGTGTATAACAGCCTCTGATCGACAGCAACCATCTGCCTAACATTGCCGCCTGAAAAGCTTATTTATCAGACGCGAAAAAAATAAAGAGATAAAAAAAGAAGATGGTAAAGATACGAAAAATGAACTGAAATAAGAAAACAAACTGATGACAGTTTAAAGAAAATGAGCAGAAATACATTTAAATCATTTTAAAGACGTCCACAATTCTGTTGCTATAATGATGTCCGCTTACCGTGTTCTTGTCGCATTTAACCGATGAGTAGTAATAATGTAACCTATACTTGCGTGAAGTCTTTGAGTTTAGAATTTAACAGGCGTGGTTTGTTTTTACTAAGAGAAATTCCCAGGCTGGTCAACCTCGTCAGTTACTGAAAACTGTATAGGTTGCTTTGTCTAATGGACTTTGAAAGATTGTTTTGCCCATGTGTGGAATTTTGACTGCATGGTAGGCCTATTGTAACATGCCATTTAATAAGTTATAGAGAGAAACACACGAGAAAGATGGACAGAAACAAAAGCACAGGCAGAGAGAGCAGACAGACAGCGAGAGAGATAGCGAGAAAGAGTACAAGACACGGACAAACCGCAGACGGGGCACAGACAGAGGAAGAAGAGAAAACGACGACACCTACAAACAAGGAAACAAAGCCAGTCATTACCAGACAATTCAATTTTCCGCTTCATCGGTTTTTGACTCCTCAACGCCCCACTGGCGTTAGAGTGTCTTACACGAACGAAGACATTCCGACCTCTTAACACCCTCCTCTGCTCTGCCCAGATAAACTAATGATACTCATTTGTAAGGAGGGACGGTGGGGCATTGAAAGAGGGAGGGTGGAGCCATTTTGAAGGAGGGGTGCATAGGAAAACAAGACTATCCACACTCATTCATCGGAAATCCATTTCACAGCAAACGACCAAACGGGAAGCAGTTAGTGATTCACAACACAACTCACTTTGTCCGCCGTCTCCTCCTACGAGACCCATTACAGAAGACACACTAAATGGTTCAATAATGTCGACTCGACACAGACATCTTTGTCTTGCCATGGTACATGGAACGAGATATCATTTTATGGATCAGATGCGAGACAGTTGTATGCCAGCCAAGTAGATTACAGTCAGACACTTATGCTTTTCTCTTTATTGTAAGAGAAGAGTCCACAATGTTTGCATAAAACATTAAAATAAAACAATCTAATCTTATTTGATCGAATTTAATTCCATTCCATCCAATCCTATCTACTAGAATCCAATGATTTATAATATTGTGCCCTCATAATTTATTGCATCGATAGATATCCTATGATCCAACCAATCAATTCCCATCGACTGCTAAATTTAAAATCGAGTGACTTCTGTAGCGTCATTATCGTGTAATCAAGTACACTTTAGACGATCGTTGCATACTATATCATCAGAATTGCAATAAATTTAATATCAAAGTGTAGCGATCGTATAACTACGCTACGGGTCGCTAATATTATTTTATTTAATTTTAGATCGATTATGGGGTTTCAGGGATCTGATATATTTGTTTTATTTCTGTATTTTTGAGCTGCCTTGTGTGACCTATATTTTAATGTTGATTTGCGCTTGACGCGGGTCACAGCGACCGCTGACGTAGGCAGCAGTCGTTGCTGTTTCATTACTTGGTATATTTTCACACGCTCTTCAAAGGCCGCGCCGCTTGCAGTCGATGAGGGTAATTAAACTTTCGCACGCTCTCTGAGGTGGTCTGATGATCAGAGTGAGCGAGGAAGACAGCCAGCCAGACAAGCACAGGCAGGGACACGGATTGAGAAGGAAACACTGTAGGCGTGTGTGTTAAAATAGCAGCGTTTTCACAGGGTTAAACTGGTGCATTTGGTGCCTACGTGATCAGCGGCAGATGGCGCCTTTCTGAAGGAGAGATAGAAGGAGAAAGACAGTGAGCTACAGACAGACGCGGAGATACACAGGAGAGGACGCAGCTGGCAGCTAATTCTTGCCGCCTTGAAACAGCTGCGTTGCTGCTGGGTTTGCGCGCGCGGCTCGCTTGCTGGTCATGCGCAGAAAGGGGGACGCTCTCCTTGTCAGGCAGTAATAAAAGAGCAGCGCGACGCTGAGAGGCTCAGTTGCGCATAGGATCTCAGGGCGGTCGGATGTATAGTGAGTTGCGCACAGGATCTCAGGGCGGTCGGATGTATTGCGGCGGTTGGTAGTTTTAGGCTCGATCAAGTTGGTGAAGTATGGCCAGGATAAGCGCCTGCTTGCACTAGTTGCGCATACACGGATTCTGTCGGCGATTCATTCTCTCTCGACATGGAGTCGATTAAATAAAAGAGTTTGTTTGTTGCGAGAAATACATCAGTGTCGTTGCGAGTTTTGCCTTCGCTCTCACATCGGATATATTCCTGGATTACTAATTCAAGGCCTCTCTTCGCCCTGTCACACGGAGTGATTTATCGTGGGCTTCGAATCGTCAGCGTTCTGAAATTGTGTTGCGAAGCGGTTGTTCGTATGGTTGCCTAAGGGCGTCTTTCTCAAACGGCTTGGATAAATAGCCGAAATTGTTGTTCATTGCGAGAAATCAGCATCGGATTTAGCTGATCTTTTCGGGCGTTTCAAACTCGACGCCTTTCTGTGTGTGTCGTCGCATCTCTTGGATATCGTCTTCGTCGCTGTTCTTCGCACACGATCGGCTTTGTCCCTTGTCTTCGGACATAAGGTACGCTTTATTGGGGAATTAATACGATCGGTTATTAAGACATTTTGGGCTGAACTGAAATTGGCTGTGGGACTTGAGAGTCAATCGGGATTTAATTTAGGCATACTCCGGTTGATAGGTGTTTGCATTGAATTGTTGCATTTGATTTTCATTGAATGTCTTTACAAAGGATAGTAACTGATAATTGAACTTACTGACTTTTATGTTTGATTGCTTTGAACATAATTGATGTCAATTGAAGACTCAATTGATTGGGAATAATAAGAAATATTAATTAAACTTCTGACTTTGATTATTGATGGCTTTGAATGTGACGGATGTGGATTGAATGCTTGATTTGTTAATAAGAATAGCTACTTCGTTCACTGCTAGCGATATTGACTGTGAGCTATAAAGATAGTAGTCATTTCTATAGCACTATGGAGGAGTCTAGGCCAGTCACTCCCGCTCAGCCTTCTAGGCCCCCCTCCTCTATGGAAATTGTCTTAGAAGCAATCCAGACTAATGCTAAGACTACGCAAGATGCGATTGCCTCAGTAGAATTAAATGTCTTGGCGGTGCAGTCCAATGTCGAAGATGCCATTTCATCAGTGCAATCAAATGTTAGCGATGCTATTTCCTCAGTGCAATTAAATGTAAGAGAAGAGATCTCGGCGGTAAGAGATAATGTCAGAGAAGCGCTGACGGAAGTTGTATCACGATTGGAAAGGCTAGAGGCATCGCCGGTACCCAAGCCTGCTGTGGATTTGAACCCTGGTTACCTCACCGCTATTACCACTGCGGACGCGCCATACCACTCGACCATCGGCCTGGAGGAAACTTTGGGTGCTAGGCCTAAAGATTTCACGCAACCTGGTATATTGCGAAGAAGTGATAGATTGGCTAGTAGGCCGCCAATTTCATATAGGGAGTACGGTAGTCGAAAAGACTGGCCGCCTTTCCTGGGTTGGGATTCGAACCCAGAAGTCACCTCCTCCTGTCCTCCCTCTATCTCTAGAGCTTGTCCACAGCAGCACGCGGTCCCATCAGGCGAGGATCCGGAAGTGGCGACTCCGGGGATGCCGATAGGGGCGGGCGTTACAATTGGTCCCAGCCAGTGGGGTCAAATTAGTTCTAGAGATTTTGGCGATGATAGGTTAGAAGAGGAAACTGACTATGCTAGAACAGGCGAAATGGCAATTTCTTTTGAAGGAAGGAAGGAAAGGGAATTTGCTGATATTGTGGATATAATGTCTGATGATGGTAGTGTAGACATTGAAATCAGCAAGATAATGGAATCTAGACCTAAAACTGTTAAAATAATTGATAACAGAATGCATGCAGCACGGCAACCGGAGTTTAGAAATTTGGAAATAAATAAACCGATCGCTAATAAATTGTCACGGGAGGGGGGTGATAAGGTCAATCCAGTTCCTTTTGCCTCTTCGTCGCCTTCCCACGGTGCATATTCTCGACTTGATCCGCAATGGAGGATGCAAGAACCGCCTGCGTTCGTCGATCAACAAAGAGCGGAAACGGCGCAGCACCGGATCGACAGCCGGCAACCAACGTCGGGAATGCCGACCTCAATGCCCGACGGTGCTTTCCACGGCCGAGCAACTTCGACCTTGGTTGGTCGAGACTACGCTCGACCCGACCTTCCTCCTGGACCAGCGGCGATGGCAACGGTCGACTGGATGCAACCATACGCTCGTCCCGACTATTCAAACATGCCGTGGAGGTATGCTCCGACCTACGCTCCGAACGCTTTCTACGGTAGTAGCGACAACCGGGTTTGGGTCGACCCGCCTCGCTGTCTCGACCCGCTTCGACCAAGCGACGCCGTCTTTCCTCGGTGGCCAACGGTCGTGGAATCGGCGAGAATGAGTTCGTGCCTCGGCGCGCAAAACTTCGGATTTAGCCGTGATGCCGAACTACCGCGATGTCAGGCGGTAATGAAGTCGACACCTCTGGTGAGAGATGAAACGACGGCCGATAATAAAGCGACGTCTGCGGTTGGTGAAACGAGAGCACGGACGTCTACCAACGCTTCAGCCGGCCCTATTAAAGTTGTCCCGACGACCACCGTCGCAACGCAAACGACCGGCGACTGGGGGTTACCGTCGATCGGTTCAAAGGGAACAATCAAGGAAGCAGAACCGACCGCGTCGACGACAGCTAAAGAGGGCGAGGCCAAACAGTCGTCGCCTTCGTCTACCAAGCCAACACAATTCCTGAAACTCGGGTCTTTTAGCGGAAAGACGGACGTTGAAACATTCTTACGGAAATTCTCCGTGTGCGCCAGGAATAACAGATGGACGGACGAGGAGAGATTGAACCAATTAGTAGTCTCATTGGTTGAACCGGCGACTCATTTGCTGAGCGAGTCGAACGCAGATAGCCTGGACACTTGGACGGCTTTGGTTCAGCGACTGCGAGAACGTTATGGAAATGCTGAGCAACAAGCCCTGTTCCAAACGCAGCTAAGCACCAGGAAACAGAAAGTCGACGAGGATATGGGCGTCCTGGTGGACGACATCCGACGTCTCTCCACGCGAGCCTATCCGGGTTCCTCGACGGCTCACAGCGAAGCAATTGCTGTTCGGGCATTCTTGGATGCCCTGAGAGATAGAACGCTTGCTCTGAAAATCCGAGAGCGAGAACCGAAATCCCTCGACGAAGCCTACAAGGTAGCGATGCGATTGGACGGCTATCAGAAAGCAGAGGCCGACGGCCATGAACAACAAGACCGACGACACGGCCGTGTCAACGCAATTAAAGAACAGGAAGAAGAGTCGAAAGTAAAAGATCTGGAACGGCGGATGGAGCAAATGAGGAGACAAGTGGAGCGACTAGAGAAGGAGCGACAATCCGTTTCGGCGCCACAATACAGAGACAACAATCGCGGGCCGTGGAGAGGTCAGAACGGGTCAACAAGAAATGAATGGTCGAATAACAATGAAAGTTATGGACGGGGAACTCCGCGATGTTTCCTGTGTCATCGGCTCGGTCATTTGAGCTCGGCGTGCAGACTTCGGCCATATGTGGAAACAGAAACGGAAGCAGGACCTTCCGCGCGCCGATGCTTCGAGTGTTCTGCGACGGACCACATAGCGCGCCTCTGCCCTCTTCGACAACAGCAGCAGGCTCCACCTAGCGACAACCTTGGACAACCTGTGGGCGATAACCACGACAACCCCAGCGTTGGTCGTGTGTTCGCTGTTCGGTCCGCTCCAGCGCCGAGCAGGGACCAGCGGAACGGGCAGAACCAGGAGCGTCGGTCGCGGAGGTCGCCATCATCGTCGAGGAGGCGAGACAGTGGTCGGAACTCACCAAGAGAGGAACGACGCTGTTTCTACTGTGACGACAGTTCGCACCTTCTGAGGAGCTGTCCGCTTCGCAATGGACCCCTTGAGGACCGGATCTGGAGGATGATGGGAGAACCGACCGGACTTCGTCCGCCTGAAAACTTGACGTCGGCTGGGTAACTCTGTTAAATGACCGCTTAATTTGCGGCCATTTTGAATGCAGGTAGCACCTGTAACACTGTTTTATTTTGATTGTGATGAATACATTTTTGATTTACATGTGAAAGGCTTTACATGATTGTGTGTGTTACTGTGTAAATAACTATACTCGCATCGTATGTTGTGCATTCATATGTGTATTGCATAATATTAATATTGCATTGCCGACTGTCTGATTAAGAATAATGTTCGCAATGGTGATATAGATTAGTATTGCATTTCATTTGCCTTGAAGCAATGGACGATTTTATTATTGCCTTGCTATAGACAGAATGTGAACTGTCCATGCTCTTGCATTGCGCTACATAAATATTAATCTGACATGAAGATAGATTGACTAAAGCTGCATATTTTAATTAAGGCCATTGATCGTGATTATGTGAACTTAACTGTATACTTTTCTTGAGGCTAAGTTAAAATTGTAGGCCTACGAGGTGGCTCTGAGATGATGCTCGGAGGCGAAATTTGCATTAGGCCTATATTCCGCTTCATCTATAGTCTGATTAATTAAAAAATAATTTTAAAGGATTGGCACAGCTAAATTTTAAGGCTTCTAAGTTCCGTGTATAGAGTTCTTATATGCGTAACTATTGTCAACGCATATATTTATATATAATAATAATTGTATGGATGCTTATTAATTAACTTTAGTGAGGCGCTCTATAAATGTTCTATAATAGTCCCTTATTGTCCTTCAGCGCCTTAATGCATTACCGAGGTTTTGAGTTTAACAGCGGTGAAATTAATATACATAGCTGCTCTTTGATTAATAGTCCTGCATAGGCCTACATGTTTTGGTTGCAGTACGAATTATTTAGATTGCAGTTGATAGACGCAGGATATAAATATATTTAGTTTGATTTAATAGGCCTACTTGAATGATTAGCCCGTGTACTGTCTGCATCAGCGTTGCAGTTTGAGATACAATTTTAATAGTAGCGATGCATAATTTGGTCTTATAATTTTGCAGTGTAGACTATGATTAAACTGGTTGCCTAATAATATTTATTAGGACTAGGCATAAAATAATTAGGATCCTTTTTGTGTATAATGAAAAAGGCTGGCCGTTCAATTTCCTATTTGAGCTATAGGCAAAACGTGCCATGTAAGGTTTATCGATAATTCTAGCTTTAAAAGGTTTTGCTAAGTTTTGTTGATTGACCTAGTTTTGAGGCCTAATTTGCTGTGCATGGACTAATTTTGGGCCGGGTTAGTATAACTGCCGGTCGTTCCCACGACTTCTACAGCTGCAATTGTAGAGAGAGGGGGAGAACGACGGCGACACAATAAAGGCGATCGCGCTCGTCCTTGGCCCTGATTTATCAGTGCATATAATGTCACTTTGGATGGCCAGATTATTGATTGCTTGAACGTAAGGAAATCAGCGGAAATATAACCTTATATTTGATTTGTTGCATAGGACTGTAATATACAGTTTTAATGCATAGATTTTATCCTAATTTTTAGAAGAGCTTAATTAGGATTATTTTCACTTTGTGCAGAGACAACGCGACCTCGGTCGTACGATGCACATGGGCCCACATGTATAGAGGTGATGTTCAATTGCCTAATTCTCACAACCAGACGCACGCTGTAGATGCACCGCGTGGGGGGGAATAGAGACACAGGAGTCGACGCATCAAAGAGCGGCGATTAATTAGCAATCGTTGTTTCCCAGGCGCGTGGGTGGTCCCGTTAGTCTCCGCTGCATCACTGATAGAATGAAGGAAAGATAATAGGCCTTAATGCTAGGCAATGATGCATAAGGATTTATAGTAGACTAAAGTGGCCTAACTGTTGAATTGCGCTTTAGACTAAGATCTCATATTAAAATCATGATAATCCTTTTAGGCCTAGGATTTTTACGATTATACAATGTGACTGTTTTGTAACGTTAATTGCAATAATATGTTACGTTAGCCTATGTTTAAATGGCCTATTCTAATTCTATGCATAATCGGTTGCATTTTTAATAATTAAGTAGGCCTACTGAAAGATGTTGGGAAGGGAGCGGCTTATTAAGCTGAAGTTAGGCTTGGTCTCCTACGGTAGGCTTTGATGGGGAGCCTACGGATAATTATAATGAGCATTGGCCTTTGGAGACTTAAGCGGTGTGTGTAGTCTCAGGTAATTTGCTATGATAGCACCGTTGTTAATGGGATTAGAGACTTAGGTTTAACTGCTTAGATGAGTCTTTAAATGTAGACGTTTGCCTACAGTGAAATGCCTAAAGAAGTCTCGATGGTAAAGGCCATGGGTGGCCTATTAATCAAATAACCTGTTGTAAAGGTAACGAAGGTCTAATGGTTTTTGTGGCTGTCCCGTGGGTTCTTAAGTCAATGCTTGCCGTGAAGGACTTTGTGCTTAACTAAACTCAAGGAGACCTATATATAGAATTGCTTTTGAGCTTTACTGAACTATTAGCGATGGAGCTATATAATTATAATAATAATAAATGTTTCTTTCGCTGGAACTGACATTTAACGCTAAAATGTGAACTTTCGGATGCTTACGTTGAGGACTGTTCATTGCATATATTTTTAATTCTTGCATTTGAATCCTTGATGTAAAAATTGGAGTATGGCCTTACTAACATTTCAGGATCCATTTTTCCAATTAAACGGATCCTGAAATCAGGGAGGGCCGAGAATAGTGTAGCGATCGTATAACTACGCTACGGGTCGCTAATATTATTTTATTTAATTTTAGATCGATTATGGGGTTTCAGGGATCTGATATATTTGTTTTATTTCTGTATTTTTGAGCTGCCTTGTGTGACCTATATTTTAATGTTGATTTGCGCTTGACGCGGGTCACAGCGACCGCTGACGTAGGCAGCAGTCGTTGCTGTTTCATTACTTGGTATATTTTCACACGCTCTTCAAAGGCCGCGCCGCTTGCAGTCGATGAGGGTAATTAAACTTTCGCACGCTCTCTGAGGTGGTCTGATGATCAGAGTGAGCGAGGAAGACAGCCAGCCAGACAAGCACAGGCAGGGACACGGATTGAGAAGGAAACACTGTAGGCGTGTGTGTTAAAATAGCAGCGTTTTCACAGGGTTAAACTGGTGCATTTGGTGCCTACGTGATCAGCGGCAGATGGCGCCTTTCTGAAGGAGAGATAGAAGGAGAAAGACAGTGAGCTACAGACAGACGCGGAGATACACAGGAGAGGACGCAGCTGGCAGCTAATTCTTGCCGCCTTGAAACAGCTGCGTTGCTGCTGGGTTTGCGCGCGCGGCTCGCTTGCTGGTCATGCGCAGAAAGGGGGACGCTCTCCTTGTCAGGCAGTAATAAAAGAGCAGCGCGACGCTGAGAGGCTCAGTTGCGCATAGGATCTCAGGGCGGTCGGATGTATAGTGAGTTGCGCACAGGATCTCAGGGCGGTCGGATGTATTGCGGCGGTTGGTAGTTTTAGGCTCGATCAAGTTGGTGAAGTATGGCCAGGATAAGCGCCTGCTTGCACTAGTTGCGCATACACGGATTCTGTCGGCGATTCATTCTCTCTCGACATGGAGTCGATTAAATAAAAGAGTTTGTTTGTTGCGAGAAATACATCAGTGTCGTTGCGAGCTTTGCCTTCGCTCTCACATCGGATATATTCCTGGATTACTAATTCAAGGCCTCTCTTCGCCCTGTCACACGGAGTGATTTATCGTGGGCTTCGAATCGTCAGCGTTCTGAAATTGTGTTGCGAAGCGGTTGTTCGTATGGTTGCCTAAGGGCGTCTTTCTCAAACGGCTTGGATAAATAGCCGAAATTGTTGTTCATTGCGAGAAATCAGCATCGGATTTAGCTGATCTTTTCGGGCGTTTCAAACTCGACGCCTTTCTGTGTGTGTCGTCGCATCTCTTGGATATCGTCTTCGTCGCTGTTCTTCGCACACGATCGGCTTTGTCCCTTGTCTTCGGACATAAGGTACGCTTTATTGGGGAATTAATACGATCGGTTATTAAGACATTTTGGGCTGAACTGAAATTGGCTGTGGGACTTGAGAGTCAATCGGGATTTAATTTAGGCATACTCCGGTTGATAGGTGTTTGCATTGAATTGTTGCATTTGATTTTCATTGAATGTCTTTACAAAGGATAGTAACTGATAATTGAACTTACTGACTTTTATGTTTGATTGCTTTGAACATAATTGATGTCAATTGAAGACTCAATTGATTGGGAATAATAAGAAATATTAATTAAACTTCTGACTTTGATTATTGATGGCTTTGAATGTGACGGATGTGGATTGAATGCTTGATTTGTTAATAAGAATAGCTACTTCGTTCACTGCTAGCGATATTGACTGTGAGCTATAAAGATAGTAGTCATTTCTATAGCACTATGGAGGAGTCTAGGCCAGTCACTCCCGCTCAGCCTTCTAGGCCCCCCTCCTCTATGGAAATTGTCTTAGAAGCAATCCAGACTAATGCTAAGACTACGCAAGATGCGATTGCCTCAGTAGAATTAAATGTCTTGGCGGTGCAGTCCAATGTCGAAGATGCCATTTCATCAGTGCAATCAAATGTTAGCGATGCTATTTCCTCAGTGCAATTAAATGTAAGAGAAGAGATCTCGGCGGTAAGAGATAATGTCAGAGAAGCGCTGACGGAAGTTGTATCACGATTGGAAAGGCTAGAGGCATCGCCGGTACCCAAGCCTGCTGTGGATTTGAACCCTGGTTACCTCACCGCTATTACCACTGCGGACGCGCCATACCACTCGACCATCGGCCTGGAGGAAACTTTGGGTGCTAGGCCTAAAGATTTCACGCAACCTGGTATATTGCGAAGAAGTGATAGATTGGCTAGTAGGCCGCCAATTTCATATAGGGAGTACGGTAGTCGAAAAGACTGGCCGCCTTTCCTGGGTTGGGATTCGAACCCAGAAGTCACCTCCTCCTGTCCTCCCTCTATCTCTAGAGCTTGTCCACAGCAGCACGCGGTCCCATCAGGCGAGGATCCGGAAGTGGCGACTCCGGGGATGCCGATAGGGGCGGGCGTTACAAAAGTTTAGTGGAATTATAAATACCCAATTATCCAATTCATCAATTCCCATCGACTGCTAAGTTTATAATTTAATGACTTTTCTAGTGCCATTATCGTCTAATCAAATAGATTAATTTTCTAGACGATAGATGCATGTTAAATCATCAGAATCGCACTGATTCTAATATTAAAGTTTAGTGGAATTATAAAAGACGCGTTTTCCAAACTGGAGATATTATACGTTTAGGACTTT
This sequence comes from Lumbricus terrestris, assembly GCA_949752735.1. Taxonomy (NCBI): domain Eukaryota; kingdom Metazoa; phylum Annelida; class Clitellata; order Crassiclitellata; family Lumbricidae; genus Lumbricus; species Lumbricus terrestris. The sequence goes on along the minus strand of OX457038.1, from coordinate 73,509,015 downwards.
GTAAAATTTATTAGCACCAATTTATTCAAGACATTGTCTTGTGGTTCTACAAGACGTTCAAGAAGCCTTGGAAACGCATAATGAGGCAGAGTCGGACGCGGTTCCACCAATCTGTCTCCGAGGGATCGGCCATTCGAGGTTCTCCCCCTCCCTCATCTGTACGAGACTTCTGCAAGTCTACGGAGAACAATCGATGTCGGCGTCAAATGTCATCGTCATCGTCATCGTCATTAGCGTCGTCACGAGGGAGTCATCGTCACCGTTTGGCGGAACTGAGTCCACGAATAGCAAATCAGGAGTCAATGATATTAGGACGTCTAACAAGCAGTCAGCGATAGAGGGATTTCTTGCAGCCGTTGGATGGTAATACCACGTGGTATAATGTAAGGCTTTAATGTTTGTGATTGTCGGGCACTAATGTGCGGCATAGCCAGGCACTGATGTGTAGTGAAATCGTTTTCTGATGTGTGGCATAGCCAGGCACTTGTGTGTAGTAGGCCTTATACCGGGCTCTAATGTGTGGCAAAGCCAGGCACTTATGTGTAATAATAACCGAGCTCTAGTGCGGGTCATAGCCAGGCACTGGTGTGTTTTAAAACCGGTGTAAAGGTTTCAAATTACCCCCTCCTAAACATTACCCCCCGGTAGCTTGAAACCGGTTTCAGATTACCCCCCGGAAACTAGATTTGCATCAATCATCGCATTTATTGCACTAAAAAAATCAGAAAAGTCATCCCGCTTCATGTTTTGGTCTGAAGAATATCATCCGTCATCCCACTTCGTGTTTTGTAATCAATATTTTGATCCGAAGAAAATAATAGCCTCGAAGCCATTTTCTCCATTGTAACTTCAGCGGCGATTAGTATTTTAGTTACAGATGAAAATATTGATAAAAAACCACGAAGTGGGATGACGGATGAAAATCTTCAGTCCAAAACAAGAAGCGGGATGATTTTTCCGATTTTATAAGTGCAATAAATGCGATGATTGATGCAATTTACAGTTTGCAGGGGGTAATGTTTAGGAGGGGGTAATCTGAAACCTTTACACCGGCTTCCAATGTGTGTGGTAATCCCAATGTCTAATGTACCAGAATATAAAACTTTCTAGTGTAGCAAAACGACACACATGGTCTCCTACTTCGGATGGTTTTCCGTCCTTAGGGCTGCACGTGTATGCGGGGGATCACCATGAATTCACTGATCTGGATAGTTTAACGGATGACTCAACGCAGTATGATTACAATCAGCAACGAACGGATGATCACAAGCAATCACCGTGTTTGAATTTAACTGTCAGCAGCCAAGCAAGTAGTCCACCAATCCTTCTGCTCAATTTACTAACGCCATCTGCCGAATGGAAGGTTGAGTGGACGTTTGGAAATGTAGCGAGAAGCGATGAACTGTTATTATGTGTTCAAAACGTTTATAGGCATACTCCAGTGAAATTATACGCATAGCTGCCTAGTTGTTCCGCCGACCAGGAGTTTCACTGTCCAGCACATAGACGTTTTGCTGTAGTCGGCCCATCTTGCAGGAACAAACTGCATAGCAAACTATGGCATGATCTTTTCATGATCTTTTCAACTTCTTTTTGCCTCATTACCACAAAGGTTTAAAGACTGCATTCGTTGGACAGCTAGTGATTTTCACTGTTATGTCGTCACTCGCCAGTGCCTCTAGCGAGTCTCTGTTGAAGTAGGACCGTACGGAAATTTTAGATCACCATTGTTGAGAGATTTCTGAAGGAGAACAGCTGCAAAAAAGGACAGCTCTTGATGATCGCAATTTGATTGATTGATTGATTGATCGATTGAAAATGCGGTGATTATTCATGCGAATGAATACGAATAGGCTTATATTTTATATCACCGAGTCCATTTTAATATAACGCCGATTACCAAATTATAGCTCTAACTTCTAACGAATGTATTTTACAAAGACAATTTAAACAAATGGCTATTCATTGTGGGAGTGGTATGTTATTAGCATTTTTGTCACCGAAGAGACTGTTTGCATGTAATTATATGACTAAACGAAATACAGCTAATTTTTAGAACGGAAAGTCATCCACAAACGAGATTAGTACGCTCGAAGATTCTCATAAATTCATTCATAAGTAAAGTATTGAGTTGTTGTAGCTCCTGCGTCGAACCTTCTCGGATGTTGGCCATCCAGGTGGAATGGGATCCTACTTGCGCTGCTTTTGCTACCTAGGAAAAATTTACCTGCTCTCTATCAGTTGCTAAAGACCTTTATCTTTTTCTCTTTCTTTAGCCGTGGCTGGGATGAGAGCGCCCCTCTGAGCAGGCCTCTTGAATGACTGTATAAATTATTTTAAGGAACGAATTAATGAATGTTATAAGAAAAACAAATGTGAGGTGTATGTGTGTTGTAGTCCACTGTAGATTAAAATCATTGGCCTTTAATCTGAATAATAATCATAGCTAGTCTTAGTGGTTGCTGGATTCAGTTGACGATTGTCGTGTCGTATTGCCATGAATGAATATTCGGATCAGTTGCTTTGACAAAATGCATGAAATAATGTCTTCATCAATTGCCTTGATCAGTAGCCCTGATTGATTGCCTCGATAATTAATCTAATCGATTGCCTTGATCAATTGCCCTGATCGATCGATTCCCCAGCTGATCAGACCGTTGAAGTCGGCAATTTAGTCGGATCTTTTGTTTGCGATTTATCAAAAATCATTCCGTTGAAGTCGAAGTTCAAGAGGTCACCTGCAAGACAGTTCATCTCATAAAGCTAATATTCTCACAAAAATGAAGAAATATATGCAGGCATGCATTCATTCATTTGTACATGCATACGTGCATACACACATCCATATACCAAATGTATGCGTGTGTAGTACTTTCATGCATGAAGACACACATAGCGGCTACATGTATACATACTTTCATTCATACATATTACATAGCCTACATTGTATTTGCCAGTGACAGTACTTTCTTAGGTCAGTCGTGAGTCGTGACTATGAATCTCTGAGCGGCGCTGTATAAATGATTTAATACAAATCAATATAAATGTTCAGTTGCAATAAAAATCACAATTAGCAAATGAAAAGAAAATTCAGAGCATAATATAATAATAGTAATAAAAAAGATTTCACCGTATAGTTCGTCTGGTGCTTTCATTGATGGACTTTTGTACATGACTGGTATATGAGCTGGTGGTCGATTGTTCCAATCCAGCTGCCATTTCTCGTCCATTCCATAAGCCATTCCCTGCGGAACCACACGTCTTCTGCTGCTAACAAGTAAGTAAGTAACTGAGATACTAAACGAAGGAACACGTGACTGATCGAGAAAACTTACAACATAAAATTTTGATCGAAAAAACTAAGGAGTGTAAGAAAGAACAGGTAAATGAAGAACATTGAAGATGTTGGTTAGTTAATTATTCTACTTATTCAGCTATTTAGCTAGTTAGCTAGCAGTCAGTTTACTGTTAATCAGTCATTAGTCAGTCAGTCAATCGGTCAGTCAGTCAGTCAGTGAGTCATGTCAGTCAGTCAGTCAGTCAGTCAGTCGGTCGGTCAGCCAGTCAGTCAGTCAGTCAGTCAGCCAGTCAGTCAGTCAGTCAGACAGTTAGTCAGGCAGTCAATCAGTTAGTCAGTCAGTCAGGCAAATATCAACGGGGATAAGTAAACGAGCGGCTATCGATTATGTTCTGTTTCTGTAAAAAATTAATGGCGCCACAGAAGTCTTTTCGGTTCGTACGTACTTGCGCAGGCTTTTCTTCAGTTTCTTTCTGCAGAGGATTGCACCGAGAACGATCGATGCCAATAATGTTCCAACGAATAATCCAATGAAAACTGAATCAATTAAAGACAAATTTTAATCAGTTTATTAATCAAATACAATGACAGTTAATTACAGAAACAGTCTTGACGAAATGAATGCAAAATGAGTATCACACAGCCACAATAATTCACGTTGCCCTTACTTTCTAGCAGCATATTAAAACCACATAATTTTTCAGGAATTGTATTGTATTCTGTTAGGCCTAAGCGTTTATCTCAGCAAGGCAGTCATAATTCTGTGATATTAGTTACTGCTTAACGACGCTACGCTCAGCTGTGACCATTAACGATAATAATAAATAATTAGCATACACCCTCCTCTTTATCTAGACTTTGAACTGGCACGATCCAAAATAAAGGTGACCGTGATACCGGAACACTCATTCCACCACCCTTCAGTGTTGCATAGGATAAGCTTATCGTGTTCTTGTCGCATTAAGATGTGCCAAAATAATGCCAACGCTTTAGCAGCAACACACTATTCGCTAGAGGCAGCACTCTGTTCACAACAGCTCTGGATAATCATTAGCAAGGCATGATGACAGTGTTAATCATGACAGGCTGTAGGTCTACGCTTCATAAGGTCTGTCTGCCCACTGTGGGTGGCTGGCATCCTGATAATTATATTGCTATAGTAAACTATTAGTTGCAGTTAGGTGTGCGGCTTGGTATCCCTACCTAACGACTTTTTTTGATGGAGCGCCTGTGAATAAGCAGGTTCCCGTGACCTAGCTTTGAAAGCATTGCAGAAGTTCCAAGTTAACGATTAGGCCTACGGTTTCTTTCTCTGGTCTGCTTTGAGCGAAATAAAGTATGACATTATATACAAAGACTCGAATATCTTGGATACAATATATATATATATATATATAATTGTATATGTCTAATATACATAATTGTAGTCTGTCAAGATCGTGTATCCTAGCCATTGCAGTCTAGTATATCCATATTTGTATAAGACCTTTTCATTACGACAAGAGAACTCACCGTCTACATACAAGCAAAAACTCTGAGAGAGAGAGAGAGAGAGAGAGAGAGAGAGAGAGAGAGAGAGAGAGAGAGAGAGAGAGAGAGAGAGACATACAGACAGAGACAGAGACAGAGACAGAGACAGAGACAGAGACAGAGATTCACATGAAAGTTCTTGCACAGACATTTTGATGTCGAAGATTACACACAGAATTAGGAATTTAATCAACGGATATTAACTGCGTGCGATTGGCTTAATCTACTTACCTACGCACCAAACGTTACACAGAGCCGGTGAAACGCTGAAAAACACATTGAAAGCAGCTGTTTTACGCAGAAATAAATTGAGTGTCTTTCCTAGTTAAAATATTTTATATTTTTACACATTCATAAGGCGCAATTTTCAACCGTAAAACGTTTTGGATCCGTTCGACAACCTTTGTAATTGTAATTAGTAATTTCTATAGCGCCTGTGTTTCAGACTTGTTGCACCGAAATAACTTATTGTCCCCGAATAGCTAGTATGATACTTTAGAAGAAGAAGAAGTAATGACTGATGATGGTCTTCAAAGTTTTGCACTCACCAATCTCCTGCGCGATCTAAACAAGAAATAGAAGCAAACGCAGATATTAATCGCATTGTTCCACTTTACCATTGTAATGATCATCTTATGTCTCGCACAACAACACTGCAGGCGGATAGCTATAGCTACAGATGAAGAAGGCGACAAAGATGACGACGACGACGACGACGACGAAGAAGAAGAAGAAGAACAAGAGGAAATGGATATCAAAATAGGAAGAAATGAAAGCGAATTAGATGATGATGGCAACAACGACGACGAAGACGATGACGATGATGACGACGATGCTAATACTGTTGCTGATGATGATGACGACGACGATGATGGCGATGACGATGCTGATACTGCTGCTGCTGATGATGATGATGATGGCGACGACGATGACGGTATTGCTGCTGCTGCTACTGGTGGTGTTAGGAAAAAGACGAGAAGAAAAGTAGAGAAAAAAGAATGAAAACAAAACGAGGAAGGACAGCTGTTGAATTAGGATGCGAATTAGCCAATATTATGCATAGTATATTAGCGAATTTAGATAAAGACTCTATTATAAGCTCGGCATATTTGATGGCGGGTGGCCATTTCTCGGCCTTGACCCCTGATCTTCTCAATAACAGTGTTCAAATTCCCAGAAAGTCATCTTCAATAATTATTGCTCATGGCGCATTCGAATGCATCCAGGTATATCGTATAAATACTAATTACAATCCATAATATAATAAAGAGATTATTGACGGAATCAGACAATTTATTAACAATAATAATAATAATAATAATAAAAATAATAATAATAACAATAATAATAAAAATAATAATAATAACAATAATAGTAATAATAATAATATTAATAATACAATGCGGACATTAAATTTTGGTTTGGCTTTTTCCAGTTCACGACACAGTGTAATAACAAAGTTAATTAGTTTCGCCCTCCTCCTCTATCCAGTCTTGGGACTGGCACTGGCACTGGCAGATCACAACCAGTGGCGGAGTTACGCGAATTTTTCTGCTCCTCGGGCGTTTATAGGACTTAAGAGGTGTGCAAGGTCGCCTAGGCCTTACAAGTCATTTCTTTTACCTGAAGGGATCGGTCGGCAAGTAATGTCGTCCGTTGTATTGAACCCCTTTGCACATGCGCATGTCTGGTTGAGACAGACACTGTGTTCAATAAACGCAGCACAGTGATCGTCCATCCTGCAGGCCTGACCAATATGCGTGGCAACGCATGACCGCCCGGCCAAAGCCTTGTAGCCGTCGGCGCACTGACATCGTCCCCTGATGCACTCGGATTTGTAAACGGCCGAGCTGCAGTCGTCGTCCTCGGTGCAGACGGTCTTTTCGAGGACGACGTTGACGCAGTGGTTGGAGATGACGTTCGGGTAGTAGCCGGGGATGCAGACGCAGACACCCAATGCACTGCAGACCGTTGAGTTCATGGCTTTCGAGCAACGATCGTCTGTGTTGCAGGGAAGGACGCCAACCTGTTTTGGATTGCATTGAGAATGTTAATGGAAGAAGGTGTGATTTTTATATGTAAGTGTTGGTTGGTGGATGGCTGGATGGATGGTTGAATTGATGGTTGGATGGTTGGATGGATGGATGGATGGATGAAGGAATTTAACCTACAAATCCCTCTCTACCGGAACACCTCCCTACCTTCAGTCACTGCTTACTCCTTATATTCCTCCTCGTTGCCTGCGATCATCAAGCATGGGTCTTTTAGTTGAACCTCGATGCAGAACTGTTATGGGCTCGCGTGCATTCCATGCTTCTGCTCCCAAAGAATGGAATCTACTTCCACTCTCTCTTCGTTGCTCAAATTCACTCCCTACCTTCAAAAAACGGCTCAAAACTCACTATTTCTCTTTGGCTTTCAAGCACATGGACCTTTAACTGCATCTTCCTCTGGCGGCTAACTATCCGCGCCTCAGATTCACAATTTGGTGTGACCTTGCGCGCGTAATAAATTTATGTAATAATAATAATAATAATAATAATAATAATAATAATAATAATAATAATAATAATAATAATAATAATTGACGAATGTTCCATTGGAGGAGGTTGATTTATTAATTTTGTGAATGGACGAGAGAATGAGTAGATAATGAATGGAGGTAGCTGGTAGAGGTTGATGTAGGAATGAATAATGGAAAGATGGAAAGAAGATAGACGATAGAGGATGGATGAGTGATTGATTTGTATGATTGACTGATTGATTGATAGAGTGATGGATGGAACGATGGATATATTGGTGGACGGATGGATAGATGGATGGATTTATGGATGTATGTATGGATGGATGGATCGATGGATGGTTGGTTGGATGGGTGGACGGACGGACGGACGGACGGCTGGATGGATGAACGGATTGATGGATTGACGCAGTCAGAGAGAAAGAGAAAACACAATATGTTATTATTCCAATTGTGCTGTGAAGGGCGTTGTTAGTGTGACAATAGATCTCTTTGTTTAATCTCATCTACGCAAAGATCATTAATCAACCATTGATGTGATGTGGACGCAGCTGACCTGGAGCAAAGCACATCCGGTTCCATCTACATCTGGATAGAACCCCTTGGCACAGACACAGTTTCCGTTGCTGGAACAGACGGAGTTCCTGACGAGTGATTGACAGGTGCTGTCGTTATGACAACCGATTCGGTGAACAGGCGCCCGCCTGCATCCGCTGCGTGTGCTCGTCGCTTCGAATCCTTCCCTGCAGACGCACCTGTGCTGCTCCGAGCATCGCGACTCATCCATCACCGTGAGGCACTCGGAGTCCCTCTCGCACTCGTCGCCCACCTTCAACGCCACGCAGACACGACTGTCGCCCGTCTCACGGTAGCCCGGCTCACAGCGACACATCCTTCCGACGCAGGTGGACTGCGCGATGACGACCACGCAGTCTTCGACCGATTGACACAGGTCACCTATTCTCCGCTTCAAACAGGTTCTATTGTCACCGCTGGACAGATGACCAGGTTGACAAGCACAGACACCGGGCGGTACCAAGCACCTGCTTTGGTTGACCGCCGCACAGTCAGCGTCGGTCAAGCAGCCATCCATTCCTATGGTTCTTGGAAGACACAACCGAGGGTTGGCGCTATAGAAGCCAGATGCGCATGCGCAGCGCTGGCCAAGGCAGATGGTGTTGTTCATCGAAGCCTGGCATCCTTGGTTGCTGCTGCTGCAGGTTGAGTTGAGTTTGTATCGGATGCAGTTACGTCGTGATGCGTCAGGGTGGAAGGCGGAGGTGCAGAGGCAGAGTCCGTCTGCGTTGCAAAAGGTGTTGTTGAAGTGATGGAGACAATCCGTATTCAATCGACATTCGAAGGAGTCGATCAACGCTTTAACATCGAAAACATCGATATAGTTTAATAATTAATAATAAATAAATATATAATGAATTATAGTCAATAACTTGAGTTACTGCAAAAGTAGCGATGTTGAATTCAACACTCTTCCAAATCATGCAAAAGCAAAACTCTTCTAATGATATGAAAATACAGACTTGTCAGAACCTTTTGCTAAGCATTGCCACCAGAAAACTGTCCCACCAGCCATATAATATTATTGAACACGCAACATCAATTACCACAGTACTGTAGTTACGAACGGCATAGACTGTCAAAGTAATCAAAACAAAAATATTGAAAGTAATTAAGAGGGCACTGCCGACAATATTACTTGCCAGAATTACAAACCAACTGCAGCCTATGTCAGAAAAAAATCGCATTCTTAATTATAATATTATTATTTATCTTATACGTTTAATTAAATGCCATGCTAGTGATATCGTCATTTATCGCCTATCCAGAGTCAGTCAGATGTCTTATCTGTCAAATGATTATAAATTATAAATTCTATTACCGTTCTCCTCTTCTTATTCTTATCGTCAATCTGATACTTGATACACTAATGTCTGTCTTTCCAGTTTTCCTGTCCAGCTGAGATGGAGGTATAGCTGACCAAGGGTCATATTTGCCTCAGTTAATATGATTATTGACTACGTACAGTAAGCATCGGATTCCACAGTTCTGTGGGCGCTAAAGAATTTAACAGAAAAGATCTCGCGATTTTATAATGAGTTGTTAGTGATAAACGCAAATACATTAACACCAACGCACAAGTCATGTACGCATGCGGAATAGACCTTACGTATGATGCACTTTGCCAGATTGTTCGTCGGTTCGTATCCTTGGTTACAGCGGCACAAGTTGCTTACACAGCTGCTCTCGTTGACCGCCATTGAACAATCGATCTGCTCTTCGCAGGTGTCGTTTATCTTTCCTGTTGGATGTGAAAAAGTCGATGTAAATAATATTATTTTAGCTAAAGTTTAGCAGGTAGCCTACACTTGTAAACATAAGTTCATTCGGGATTGGTTTTAAAATTCACTCGAAATTTTAAATTTCAAATTCGTATCATCCAATTAAATGTCGACTGCGCCTATAGGCATTTTATTAGAGGAAAATACTTCGCCTGCACTCAAATAACACGTTAGTGAATCAATCAATCAATCAATCAATCAATCAATCAATCAATCCATCTTGCCTATGACAGGCAATGATGCATTTCAGGAATTGATTTCCTTTAATGGTCATCTGCACTGACTGCATTGTACGCAAAATAACTAATAGATCTAATTGTTATTTCTTCATGATCTCGACAGGATGTAGAGAACGCTCCTTCAAACTGTGGCCCAGAACCACCATGTATTAACATAATTAAAAATAATGATGATGATGACATTATGAAAGCCAGTATTATTTTAAATTTTTATTGCACCAATTTTTACGATTAAAATGACTTACGATTTGAGTCAATGTTGGTCCACATAACTGAAAGCATTGTAGCTTACTTCAACAGAGAAATACATTAGCGATGTTGCAGTAATTTTATACTAACGTCTGATACATAGATTGGCGTCATTCGAGTCAAGGTAGTGACCCAGAGCGCATAGACATTGTCCACTGATACAAGCCGTGTTTGGGACGGCATCAAAACAGCTTACTTCAACAGAGAAATACATTAGCGATGTTGCAGTAATTTTATACTAACGTCTGATACATAGATTGGCGTCATTCGAGTCAAGGTAGTGACCCAGAGCGCATAGACATTGTCCACTGATACAAGCCGTGTTTGGGACGGCATCAAAACAGTCGCTGTCGATATCACAAGAGTCACCGATTTGACCTACGAAAACATTTAACAATAATTGTAGGCTACATGTAATAATGTAACTGGCGTCAAAGCCAAGAAAACTGGATATGGATTAGCATAATGTACGGTGAGATTGCTGAGTTACAACAGTGATTCCCAACCTTTTTTGGCTTGCGGCACACTAAGAAAGAATAAAAAATTTCGCGGCACACTTAATAATAATTACCTTTTTTTTATCTATTTGTCACGACTATTTAATAATATTCTAATTTTAATGTTCATATTGTCTAATAATACTCTAGTGACTCTAGTCAGTCAACAGAAACGAGGATCCTGCAGAGACGACAATCATGTTCGCATTTCATGTCAATTCTAAGAAGTCCCTCCATCTTTTTACACTTGATTTCAGTTCAGGCTGAAAATCTAAATTCGCAAAACCACGATGATGGCAGAAGAATTTTGACTCCTCTTGAAGTGATCGAGGGATATGATTTCTGAATGGAAAGCCAAAACTCATCCAAACTCTTTTCGGAAAATGTTGACCGATAAAATTTTACATTTCGTAAATCAATGAGCTGTTCTTCACCCTTGTTTGTAACTTGTAAGATTTGTTGTTTCGCTGATTACGAATGGACTGATTACCCAGTCAAAATTGTCGATTGCAAGCGAAGGGAAGTAGTGCTCTACTGCTGGTAGGCCAATCAATGTGGAATTTTTTTTAAAACTGAGATTCATTGACCGTGGGAAAACAATCAAGATGTCCTTGGAGATCTTAACCTGCTACAGTATGAGAGATTAGGACCAACTGACTTAAGTTTTGATGTTGCAGTGATGATGTTTTCCGATGTTTTGTTTGGAATCATTATTTATTAACAACATATAGGCCTAATAGAATTTTCCCGCGGCACACTAGCAAAGTTCTCGCGGCACACTAGTGTGCCGCGGCACACAGGTTGGGAATCACTGAGTTACAAACATATACATTATCCAATGACCCTACTACAGCGGTCCTCAACCTTTTTAGCGCAGCGACCCTTGGTAACCTTTCGAAATTTGTGACGACCCAATCACAAAATTGATTGAGTTACGCCCCTATTTCACTGCATTCTTTTGCCATTGGCCATTGTTAGTCATTTTCACTCTGATGATAATCGAGAATTGCTTTTTTGCAATTGTGTGAGGTTTCCTGGCTCATGCGATTCTGCGAGCTAGGCCCACCTTTTTGATAATGAGCCTACTTAAAGTTTCATGTTAGTCTATAATTCGTCTTGTGAAACTTCGACAGCTGCCACGTATTGCTGTTGGACCTTCCCAGCCTTCCTCAAGTGTGCCTTCTTGTAGTCATCAACTTTGTTCTTTATCATTGCTGGTCATGCTTACCTGCAGAGTTTAATATCTAAATGACGCTTCAGTTTATTTATTAGGATTCATCGATTCGACCAACAAATGTCAGTAAAAGGTTGCAGTTTCTCAATTCGTGCTGCAACTGTTAAGTAATAGGCTAAAATTGAATAGGAGCCTTATAAAATGTTTGAAATAAATAAATAAACAAATAAATTCTATTGATGTAAAATAATTATTATTATACCATGCAGTGGATAGTGAATTATTAGAGAACGTATCCTACGTTTGATGCATTCGGTGCCAAGCGAGTTGTTTCTCCACCCAGACATACAGCGACAAACGCCATTCATATCGGGTTTGACGTATGGTGGATCAGCTGGTACACAGGTTGAGTTTCCAACTGTCTCGTTGCATTGACAGCAGCCATCAATGGTAGGACCGCATCGCGAACCAATCACTCTATCTACACAGAGATTAAGTAAAGAGTTTCCCAATAAGAATAATTTTGTTCGTTTGCTGTGCTTTTCTAGTTCGGACGATCAACTAAGATTGTAAACCTATTTCGACGCACACGTCGTTGGCTGCCATGATTCCGAACCAAAACATAGTAACTGCCTCTGTGATTGTATAAACTGCGAACAACTAATAATTATACCTTGGGTAAAGTTGGGTTACTTGCTTGCTTATTTACTTACTTGTTGCTTAATTCTGTGAAACCAGTCAGTTAATCGGTTAATCAGTCGTCAGTTAATCACTCGACCAATAAATCGACCAATCAGACAACTTGATCATTCATTCGTTCTTTCACTTTACCTTTCCAATATCCCCAACCCTACAATGATCCTCAACCAGATGCAACTGAATACGACAGGACCAGACTGGCTTGTACTAAGCTTGACCAGACTGCATGGGTCAGATAACAATCTACAGTAGACTCTAGATCAGATCCAATCGGATCAGACCAAACCATCCCACAGCAGATAAGATTAGATTTAGCTATAATCATTGTGCTAATCTTACATTCGTCTGATAGATCTCCACAATCTATGCGTCCATCAAGGTACCAATCGAGACTGACGCAGTTTCCACTTCGACATTTGAATTTCTGTCTCGACATACATTCCGCATGAGGAGGAGCACCTGAGCATATTAAAGCACTGTTTTAAAACGGATAGACAACGACCTGGAACAATTGTTTAGGCAAGCCTCAACACATTTATCAGCAGGAACTTAATTGATTAACATGGGCGCCTCACCTAGTGGACACTGGACAGGGGGCAATTGCGTCCTTGGAAAATTGAAGCTAATTTTCTATCCTACTACTTTTGGTTTTTAACAAATTTCTTCACTCTGGAGCAGTTCGCACGCTCTCATGGTACACTACGTGAAACTGAGACATTTAGCCTACATGTAGGCACCTCTAGAGCCTATTATACAAAATACCCATGTCCTTAATTTTTTTGCTTTGCATATCCTAAGCTCTTGCCAACAAATGTACCGTGATCACCGGCAAAAATAGACAACTATGACCTCAAAGCATGGATCGCCAGCGTTCCATACTTAACAAGCCGCTTGATCAAAGATACTTTAATTAACCTTATAAGTAATCAAGGTAACTAGTTAACCTTCGTCCGAATTGTCTCCACAATCGTTTATGGTATTGTTGACCAAGACCTGTGCAATACAGGTACGACCGTCCATACAGGTGAATTGGTCCGATCGACAGACTGCATTCACAGCTGAGGAAAACAACAGAAAAGTAGCCTAAATACATGGAATCTACCCGAATGCTTCAACCAGTTTAAAAATTAAGATTATATTAAATTGCTAGTGTGCTGTAGGGCTTGGTTTCACGATGGTTGTAATCGGAGAGGCGATAAATACAAAATAATGTAGACCTTACTCGATTTTATAGAGCGACCGAATAGCCTACATATGCTGTGGCCAGACCAGTGGCGTAGACAAGGGGGGTTTCGAGGATTAAACCCCCCATTGGCCTAAGAAAAAAGTTTTTTAAAGGTTATCTATCCACTTCAATAAGAAAACAAAACAATTGCTTGTAGTAACAATTGTTCTTCTTACTTTATTCCCTTTGCTACTTTATTCCATATTTATTTACTGTAATACTGTTGGGTTGGTGTCAGATAGGGCATCCGGCCAGGCCATAAAACCCCCAAACACCCCCCATCAAAATTCCTGGCTATGCCACTGGGCCCGACCCTGCTTATTTTCTGGTGATATCCTTACCACCGCTGTCCATTTTATTAGGCGACGGTTCAGTACTTTTAGATCCCTGCGTGCGCACCGTGCAAGCCCGAGATTAAGATCTCTGAAATAAGCCAGCCTCGGGAAGCGAACCGCGGCCCGCACGCTCTCTTTCAAAGAGTCGCGTGAGACGCGGTCAGAGCTCTTGCCGATGCGGCTAACTGAGCTAGAATGGAAGGCCTACAGTGATGGCGACGATGACTGTTGGTAAGAAGTGGTTTCTGTCTTGAGACGTTGCGTATTGAAAGGTCACGATCGTCGCCCTCCTACTTCATCCAATCCTGGGACGGGCACCACTCAAAAACGACGATTCCGAGGTCTTGTGAGTCGTGGTTACTTTGGTGACCAAGATGCAGTGCACGACCAGAACCTGATAGTCTTTCAGAATGTCACAATAATTCATGTTTTTGAACTTTTATTCAGATAACAATGGGCATAAACGAATAATTTTTCTTACCTGGCAGGAGGAAGTAAGTAAGTAAGATCGCACTGAATGGCAACAGTTTACACGGGCGCTTCATTTTCTCTTTGAAATTCTTAATTCACCTGACAGCAAAACAGAGATAGACAAAATCCTAAATCAAATGATGAAAATAATGGTAATAACAATAATAGTAATAATATTGAAGATCAATGATAATTACAGGAATAACGACAATGGTGATGACGATGATAATATTAATACTAATAGAAATAATAATCAAATGACAACGATAATAGTAATTATAATAACCATGAGTATAGCAAATTAAAAAAAACCCAATAAACTAATCTAAATAATAATAATAATAATAATAATAATAATAATAATAATAATATAATAATAATAATAATAATAACAATAATAAATGGTAATGGTAATAATAGTAGTAGGCCTAGGCCTAACAATAATAGTAGTAATAATAGTAATAGTAGCCTAATGATGATAATATGATGATAATGATGATGATCATGATGATGATCATGACCATGATGAACTTGGTGCTGATAGCTATAGTGGTTGTGATAATGAAGATAGTAATAATGACAATAATAATAGCAAAAATAATCGTCGTTATAATTAATTATGTCCTTCTGCAACGGCAAAGCACAAGAATCGTATGCTATGCTAAATCCATTCAGGTCAAGCATAGCATCATAGGACTGATTTGAGACATTTCAGGTAAGTCTAATCAGTCCATGCCTGAATCTGCATCACTTTGCATCACTAACCTATGGCCCAACTGCTTCAGCAGACACCGTCACCTTAAATATACCCGGCCTAAGCTTTGTAAAAAAAAAGCATCGAACCTAAACACCCAGTGAAAGCTATTTAGAGAATCTCATTGTTGCTTGCGATGTGATGCTAATCAGAGGTTCAACCAACAAAATAAGCAAAGCTTAGAAGCAGCGATTATCATGCAATGCAATGCAATGCAAAGTCAAGTGAATCTATGCACGATGAACTTATTAGGCTTGGAGCATGCGAGATCTTCGGGTCCTACTGTGTTTCGAAGTGAGTTTTGCTTATCGAATGCTCAGCTGTTCAAACCTATCGTCCTTTATATTCAGCGGAACAAGTCCTAAAACTTCTATAATTCCGCTTTAACTGTAAGCATAATAATAATTCTTACAATTAATAATCAATTATTTATAATTTGTATATAATATTATCATAAACATTTAATATGGCTCCATTTGAGTGAGTTATTGCCTGATTAAAGCCAGCATGTACCGGTTTCCGTGCTGTCATAGTTAATCATTAGCAAGAGGCATATAGCAAAATGGTTGGTACAGTATTATTGTACCAAGCCTTTACATGTTACCCAACATAAATTCATCATAAAAGGATGGTATGGCGAATATCTCACAAGATTTCAGCAGCAGATGCAAATAAAATATTACACGGTTCACCGGAAATTTTAGGACTGAACATTTGACAAAATATCACCAGAAAAGTTTGCTTTTTAACGGCATCATTCATGCCTCATGAGTTGTTATTATTAGTTATAACTTATTACTTCTCAACACTTGTAATAGGGCTGCTCTTGTCCAACATCAGAAATTTTCTATGATTGGTCCCTCCATTTGGATTGACTTTTCTCACTCACTAAGGGCTAAACTAATTAATCGTTTTTCTAATCAGTCTCTCATCCTTTACAGGCATTTCTTTTCCACGAGTTCCCGTGCTGAGAGAGCCTCTGAGTAGGCTAAGTAAAAGACATTCCTTATCAATAACATAACTCACCAATCGTCGCGTCTCCTTGAAATCCGTGGAATCTCCCTTTTCTGTATGTTTCAGCGCCTAGTCTTAAGACAGTGTTTGTCCTCGCTTTTAAAAACAGCTTCAGTTCTATTCGTTGCTTAATTTTTACTATGCATTGAAAAAGCACATTGAGAATCTTGAGATGCAATCAAGAATCGAAATCACTACCTCGAGGTTTCTATAGCGCTCTAAGTGAGTAAGTACATGCATAGGCCTATTTCCTATTGATCAATTGCTAAAATCACTTGGGTGTAGACATCCAATAAACGAATTTGAAAGTAGACTATATACAGGACCGAGAATCAGAAAAGCGACAGATGTTACGGAAGCCAGCAAAATGACCGACGTAGAAATGAATCATAGCGAGTGAGGCTGGTAATGTTAGAAGTATAGGTTTCTACTTACGGATGTTGCATGCATAGCCGTAATTCCTCCGAGGGGTTCGGACATTTTTCTGCCTGCGCCCCGTAGACTACCAACAGCGGATTTCGAAATGAAGAAATCAGATACACTAGCTTCGCGGTGAGCATGCTAAGCGTAGATTAAGGCAAATTAAATTGCAAATTGAAACACTTAATAGGTTTAACGAATCAACGATATTCTCGATGTGTGACTCTCGGACATGTCTAGACCCGCTGTAGCCTATAAACGCATTATGCGGGAAAGAGCATCGGTTTAGGACTACCCCATGGATACAAGTATACAGAGAGATAGCTGGAAGGAAACGGCAGGCACATATAGGTAGACAGAAAAAAGCACATAGAGATAGAGACGGACAGATGCAAGCTTACAGTCTCGCACGTACAAACCAACATACACACACTGTCAAATACTGCTAGATACGGACAGGCAAACATACAAAGACAAAGCACAATAGACACGACGTACAGATGAGAGACACACAGAGACAGAACACGTCAAGACTCAGGAAGACAGACCAAAGACACGGACACAGAAAGACAGGCAGCTGCAGACAGACAAACACAGATAAAGATAGGCCTACAAACAGACAAACAGATGCATAGACAGCAAAAGCGCAAAGTCAGAAAGACTCGTGAAAACCTGGATTGGTCAATTATTATTTGTTGACTTCTCGTTCACAGCTGATGACGAGAACAGCAACACTAGAGAAGCAGACAAAATACAGAGTTAAACAGACAAGCAGACAGACAGCCAGCGAGACAAACAATGAACGTATAGTTAATTTGGTTCTGGTTAGGTCTCAGTATCTCAAAGCATTTAAATCAGTGAAGAGAATGGGTGGAGGGAGTGGTACTAACAAACAGGAAGGAAGCTGCAGAGAGAGGCTAACCAACCAAAGGCGTGGATTGCAGAACTGCATTGGAGCAACTCATTGCAATTCCTGCTAAAGAACCGGTAAGATTATAATAGGCCTACTGCGCTTCACTAAATTAATGCGGTTGTTACAGAAACCAGTTTGATTTGACTTTGGCATTTGTCGGACCACACGCGTAGCCTTTTAGGCCCTAATCGTAATCACTAAATCCAAATTTATCAAACGAACTTATCATAAAATTGACCCTTTACCCGTTCATTTTTAAATTTTTAGCCCGTTTTCAGCGGATATCCCCGGGGCAAACGGGTAAAAGATTAATGTCAGATCTTCAGCCAATAATACAAAGGTCAAAACCCGGGGCTCAAAACCCGTCGACGCTTGTCGATTTCCAGATATTGTGCTAAAATATACATAAAACGCTCAGAAAACAGCATGGTTTTGAGACATAGTGTCACGAAATAACGTGGACTTGAAAATAGGCGACACTAGGCGTAGGCACAAATATTCGTGCGGAGAAAATCTGCTGCTCTTCTAAAGGCTACTTGCTTACATGCAGGTGCACATGGAGCATCGCATTAGTTAAATGAACAGGGTCCATCATCACCTCGCCCTTAAGAGCAATCATAATGTACGAAGACAGCGTGCAAGAAAGTAGGTAGGCCCTAAGTAAAGTAAATAACAAGACATGATGGCATAATACAACTTAGTATCAACAAAACGTATGGCACAACAAAAGACGCTGAGAGCCCTCCTCCCTGGGGATCTGCTTCAGAGTAAATCCCCTTTCCCCCGGACATTATTTTTCTGAAACAGAAATCTCGTGTGGAGAGAATATTTTAAACTGAGTTCATTCAGTTTGAGTGTCGATCGCAACTCGCAGAGTCGACGTGCAATTTTTATCCGCGCTACATTGACAGATACGTCCCTTACTCCCCTATTCTTCCTCAGTTAGATTCGCAGAATTTTCCATGCGCTACACTTGCACCAGTATTCTGATGGTTCTCTCTATCTACCACTCGTAGGGATTCGTTTATGACCTCTCTATACATCTGATTATTCGTCTCTCTCTCTCTCTCTCTCTCTCTCTCTCTCTCTCTCTCTCTCTCTCTCTCTCTCTCTCTCTCTCTCTCTCTCTCTCTCTCTCTCTCTCTCTCTCTCTCGCTTTGATCATCTGCCTGTCGCTCTGCTAGTAGTTTCGGATGGGGCGAAGTTGACGAAGAGCGTTACCCTGGATTCGGCTCTCTCTCTCTCTCTCTGTCAGACCTTGCCAATGGCATCTTTCGGACCTGCCTTTATCATCTTCGTCAACTCCGCACCATTCGTCATTCAATCCACTCTCAGGCGCTCACCACTCGCGCCATTGCGATGATCTGCACTAAAGGTTGACCATGTCAACTCCATAAATGCAGGTCTCTCTTCAATAAACCCTTCCAACCTGCTTCCAGCCTTAGCCTATTAAATTTTGTTGTCTCCAACGACTGCCAGCATAATATTATTTGCCTTCTTTCTGGACACTCCACCGGCTTTCAGGCGGTGCCCCATCAGTGCGTCTAGCTCAAAGGTTTACATATTACGCGCAACTGTTTGGTCCGACTCGGAGGAACTGTGATGGTAATGAAAGATTGGCATTAGTGCACGTCTGGCAAACAAAAGATGTCGCTAGCACTTCAAACTCATCGCTGATTCCTCTTGCCATTTCGTTAGTTCTTCCTTTTCTCATTTTCATTACTAGTACGATCGTTACTAGTACTCGGTTGGAGCAGAGCAATTATAGATTTAGAGCAATATGCATGCATGTGTATATATATATTATATAGCCTACTATAATACACATATATTCCTCAATTTATATATAAATCGGTTCAAGTAAATTTTTATATATGTGAATCCTGTTGCCTATAGTTATGTCTAAATAGACGTGAGGACATGATGGAATAAAATAATAGATTCCCGAAATAGCCAACCAGGCATCTGTTAGTCTCCCTGACTCAACTGCATGATGTTCGATTCCTCACTCTGCTTCACCGGGTTCAGAGATCGGATAATAGCACATAGCGACAGATAAACATGCATACCCACAGACAGACAGACAGACAGACAGATAGACAGACGGACGGACGGACGGATGAAGAGGATAGGGGAACGGAGTGATGTATGGAAACAACGCAATAGATAATGACAGAGCGCCAGACGAACCAGATATCTTACTCACTAAGCCATAATTATAGTGAGAGGCAAAACATATAATAGAGTAATGGAGGCAAACAATTGGGCATACAAAGCATAGAGTCAGAAAGAGAAAGAGACAGACTGCAATACAAACACCGTATCGTACATATGGAATTGTACAGAGTAATGACTATTCAGAGGCGCTCACAACACGGCAACTCGGGAAAGGAAGTGCCTGTAAAGAATCAGAGACTGTTGATGAAAAGGGAACCATTAGTGTTGCATTAGTGTTGCCCTTATAGTGAGGTAGGAAGGTCAATCGAAATGGAGGACCAACCACACGGTGAAAGGCGCTATTTAAATTTATAGATACATTAATACAATACAATACAGCAAACGCCCAATGTTGGGCACGAGCTATAGTCCAAACATATACTCGCAGAGAGACAGGCAGACGAAAAGGCGGACATAGAGCCGAATAATCAAACAGGTCAGACGGTCTTACGCCCCTAATCTCCACACGTGGCAGATAACACGAGAGAAATGATCAGAGTATCGGTGCAAATGGAAAATTCTGCTAATCCAACCGTACAGGCATGAAACAGTACAGCAGGCAGGGAGGAACTGGCTGGAAAAGCTGGCTGGAAAAGCTGGCTGGAGAGGCTGGAAACCAGCGTACAGTAGTCTACAATCAGAGAATCAGAGCAACTACCGAGGTGTACACCGTGTACCAGTCTGCTCCGTAATAACACTCCGCGCGGCCTGTCCGCTCTGGCAGCGGCGGCTGTGCGATATACTGGGCTCCGGCTCAGAGGAAAGCTACGCCGGGTGGGCAAAACTCCGAAGTGCCGCTTAAAGTTGGAATACGTTTGGAGGAGAAATTCTTTGGAAAAGAAGAAAGTCCCGGTCGGAAAAAGATGAAAACAATTGGACGAATCTGTAAAAGAGCGATTCGTGATTGCTTCCGAAAGCCAGCCAAGGAACTTAACGAAGGTCAGACTGAAAATTAATATCGGTTGAATATGAATCTGATTTGAATGCCATGATGGCAATGATGCGCATGTCTCATGTGTAGCATCTCGTACGCAACGCATGATGTGCTGATAATTATGATGATGTGTAGCATGCAAATGTTTAATGTGTGATGTGAACTGAGCAATTATTATGCAGTCTCAACTTATAACACGAGTGATACACTAATGCGTGATGCGTATACCGTAATGTATATTACTGAATGTGTAGTATTAATATTGGATTCTGCATATATATATATTATATATATATATTATAGGATATATATATATAATTATTATATATTATAGGATATGCATATATATAATAATTATAGCCTATCGAGTTAAATGGTGCCATCTGCATCTGGTTTCCCGCTCTCGGACTGATATTCGTCTGCACCGTTCATTCTCGTTGCTGGTCCTGCAACCTGGAATGGCCTCCAGTCTACACTAATGCATAGGCCTATTGCTATGTTGAATGTTGAGAGTCTGCAACGAATGTAGGCCTACATCTCTGACATCTTTCGTATATTACTCTACGACGTTAACTCTTTCTGCCTTAGAAATGTACTCTCCCCTATGGCTCATCGACCATCATCGTGACCCTGAAATGACCTCGGCAGTCTGACTCCTGTTGACATGATGCAATATTATTTAAAGCGTTCAACTGACTCGACTCTTTTGCATCGCTAAGAAATTGTCGCGATTCAAGTTAGCTTTGAGAAATTCGGCAATGGACAACTCTGTGCGCTATTTACATGTAGGGCTACATCAAGACTCAGCGTAGTGAATTGTGCGATTATAATGCATCGTGATATTAATGGTTACATAATTGATATTATTAACAACTATGCAAGATTGGAGAACGCTGTGAACATAATAATTATAATGTGTGCTTGCATATATTATGTATGTACATGTATGTATGGGTACATGCCTACATGTGCATGTACTTGTAGGCTTTGAATGATCGTTTATAAATATACAAATAATGATTACACTGGTGTCTGTCTGTGTTCCTATGTAGGCCCTATGCATCTTTGTGTGCGTTCGTGTGTTTGTGTATGAATGCGTCTCACATTTTCAAAGAATCCATCATCCTTCAAAAATAAACAAAGAATCAATTGATCCATTAAGCTTTTCCCTGGCGTCAATGGTCCAGGGGATAGTTCCCCATTTGTGTCTTCAACCTTCCCTTAAAGACGCATTGAAATGTTAATGTCCTATAATCTATTATGCACAGTCGTATGCCTGTTTCTTGTGAACAGAAAGTTTTGTAATTGCCATTGATTCATCGATGCAGTCATAATTAATTGCCTAATAATTAAATGATTAACAATTAACTGATTAATAATAAATTGATCAATAATTAATTGATTAATAATTAATTGATTAATAATCAATTGATTAATAATTAATTGATCAATAATTAACTGATTAATAATTAATTGATTATTAATTAATTGATTAATAATTAATTGATTAATAATTAATTGATTAATAATTAACTGATTAGACCTTAATCTGATTTCAGATTTTAAACTCAAGCAAAAGATCCTCCGTCCTCCCGGCAAACCAATCTACCAGATCTACGAGACCAGTTTTGCATCTGGTGATGCATCAAAATTTTCAACCACATCACCCAGTGACGACGTTCAAAACGATACCGTCGCCCATAATCAGGTCGAGCCCCCAACCAGTGACAACAGCTGCACCCTCTCTGACGAGGTAGCCTCCCCTAATGTCGAGGACAATGAATCTTTTAACTCAGGCCCTACAGACGTTCCACATCAAGAGGACCTTGAGGTTCTCGATGATGAGGGTTCAAAGATGGACCTTACTGGTCCGGACGATAGTCAGGTGAAGAACAGTCTTCGGTCTTCGTTGTCGGAGTCCTCAGGTGACGAAACCGCTGCGGATGACTTGGACGAAGGAGAGTCCGCGTCTTGCTCTGTGGCCGGACTGGCAGAGGGTCGGAGGGATGGCCGGAAATCACATCTGAAGGGATCAGGGTCAATGAAGGTCACTGACGAACTGGACGACGCTGCCTCGGATTTGGTATGACTGCCATTGCCTTTGCTTATCCACAAAGTAGGCATATTTATTATTACCGATGCAGACTATAATTATTACATCATTCAAGATGAGTTTATGATATGGAGAAAAGTTCTAACCTGAGGAATTTAGCACAACTTACCCACCTCACAATATTAACAGCGCTTCATAATTGTTATGTCGAAACTAGAAGTTCAATGTGCGGTGAAGGCATGGTATCAATTATTATCAATGCTAAATTATTATTGCAAAGCAACATGAGTTGAATAAGCATATTTATCGCAGCTGGAGAAGTTGGACGAGAGACAAAACTATGGCTTTTAATGCTAAATTATTGTAGTAAAATTAGAAGCTGGAGGAGCGATCAAAATATTTTGGCAGAACCAGATGTTGGAAGGACGATGACAAAGTGACTAAAATAATTATGTCCGTACAAATTTTGCAAACTGTGTACGTTATTGGGATTTTAGTAAATGCTTATCGTATCAAACTTTTGTTTTATCTGCTGATATCTTGCGACAAAATTATCTACTCCAGTTGAGAACTATGTCCCTTTTATCCATCCGACCTATCCAGAAATTCAAAAATAATTACTTGTGCTTATTGTAGCCTATAACTCTGAGTGCCAAGGATTCTTTTAAACGTCTCTGGCATGATTTTTAACATGATTACGGATTGTTTAGGTGCGTCAAGGATTATTTCGTGTGAACTGTGCATGAGACAATGACTCTATAGCGCGGTGGTGTAGTGGGTATGTTCGCTGCCTTGCAGCCGGAGGGTTGCAGGTTCGAATCCACCTCAAGTCGCCGCGTAGGAACCATGGGCAAGTCCTTCATTCGCAATTGCTCAGCGCTTCGGCGTGATACTCCGATGCAGTGTCTGCGCTTCAGTCGGGAGCGCCTCTGAGTAGCGAGCTTGAAGGGGCGCTATAACAAGTGCACATGCAAACAAACAAGCAAACTACGCAGGTTTCTAATATTATTATTGTCGATAAACATTTTTAATTTCTCTCTGTTTAGTTTCGTTAACTTGTCTCTGTCCGTTCAATACCTTTGATAGTCTGAGTTTCCACGGCTGTATGTGTAATCCGTCTTTGCCTTGATATCTTCGATGCTTCTGAGTGTGTTTACCTTTGTGTCTGCATATTTATCTATGTGTCGGCGCCTATGTGAGCTGATGGTTCTCTATCTATCTCTCGCTCTCTCTCTTTCTATCTTTCCGTCTCACTTTTACACTAG
Source organism: Lumbricus terrestris (assembly GCA_949752735.1). NCBI lineage: Eukaryota > Metazoa > Annelida > Clitellata > Crassiclitellata > Lumbricidae > Lumbricus > Lumbricus terrestris. Next base: position 73,484,850 of record OX457038.1, on the reverse strand, counting down.
CATATTCTCAACCTCTTCAGTCTGACTCTCGATATATCCCACTGTAAGCTTATTTTTCTCAGCGCTAAGTTTGTTTCTGTTGCGCAGGGTCTTCCAAACACATTGTCCAGATCGAAACCAAGTCGAAGCGAAAAGAAAGCCAGAAAAGCTTTATCGAAATTAGGTTTGTGGCGAGGATTCTGTTTACAAATTCTCGTAGACACTAATCAGTGCCAAATATGACAGTGCATGAAAGACGTTGATCCCAGGAAATATCATTGACTCTCTCGCTCTTCTGCCTCCGGTTATTACAATGACATTGTGATTTAATACAGTAGCATATTTGAGCTGAGAAGTAGGCATAAGTGGAAAATTTCGCGATGATTTGGCCCGTATATCTAGGGTTCTAGATTGCGCCGTGTAGCCTACTGGCTTAAATACCGAAAATCGAGATTGTGACATAGAGCATTTTCTTTACACTGAAGTTGTACAACTCATTCGCGAGGCCTCAGTTAGAATACTGCACCTACGCATGGAATCTAAACCGACATGGAGAACTGGAGAAAGTGCAAAGAGGAGTTAAAAATATGATTATGTGGTATGGAATGATTTCAGACATGAGGAAGGGTTTAAAAAGTGTGACGTAACGACACTGTAGAGAAGGAGGGGTAGGAGGAGAAGACCCGATTGAAGCGTACGAGATTGACACTTGATAGGAGGCAGTGCAGTGGAATAGATTCCTTGAAATTACAACAAACTCGAAGACATAGACATACTTAATATCTATCAAACTGAAAGGAACATAACAGCAGAAATTGTTTATAGCTGTTTACGTGTTTAAAGCAAGAGTTGTGAACTTATGAGCATAGTTTGGATGATGGTACTGTCTCAAATAATTCAGGCACAGCTTTGAGGAGAAGCTACGATGTATTGACCAGTAATTAAAAGTTAATAATAATAATAATAATAATAATAATATTAATATAAATAATAATAATGATGATAATAATGACAATGATGATTTTATGGCGCCTTAATTAGCGCAGCCATGCCGCTACAAGGGCGCTTCATATACTATACAGCAGCAGGATAGGCCTTGAGAAATAAATAAGTCTTGAGTCCAGATTTGAAGGAGTCAAATGAGTCAGCCACTCGCAGGGCGGAAGGAAGACTTCCAGTATCTGGGGCCGGTCACTGAGAAAGCGCGGTCTCCGAATCGGGTTTTCATCCGCCGTAGCCTAGGCGAAGATCGCTTTTGTCGAGCGATTTAAATTGCAGATGATAAGCTTACACTGCACGTTTTCTCCAAATAACCCCATGTTCAGGGGCGTAGACAAGGGGAGGGTTTCGGGGGTTAACCCCCAATTGGCCTAGGAGGAAAATTTTAAGGTTAATTATTTACTTAGGCTAAACAAGAAAAAACAAAACAATTTCTTGTAGTAACAATTGTTTTTCTTGCGTTATTTCCTTTGTTACTTTATTCCTCTTTTTTACTGTAATATTGTTGGGTTGGTGTCAGAAAGGGCATCCGACCAGGTCATAGAACCCCCCATCACAAATTCCTGGCTACGCCACTGCCCATGTTATTACATCTATGCATTTTGAATTTCTAGTAGCGTTACATACTGGACACTTTTGCATCCTACTAATTTCAGGGTTGAAGCCAGTCGATGGAATCGCCAGGGTAACAATAAAGGAATCAAGGAACATCGTGTACGTCATCGCAAATCCAGAAGTCTTCAAAAGTCCGTCATCAGACACTTATATCGTTTTTGGAGTAGCAAAGGTATTAGTTCTGTAGCTCTGTTTACCATTTTTATAGCGTAGGCTGTAGCTCTTTATCGCCGTTGTAATTATTGGATTTTAATAGGTGACATTTTAGGCAAGCGGAACAAAATTACTGAACCTTCTGAGTGCACCTTTTGTGTTTTTGTAATGACTTCTTAATGGTTCACGTTTTTGCCTCCTCTTCGTGAGGACAAATGTGACGCCGGGGCTCGAAACCCGTCGCTTGTCGATTCCTAGATATTGCGCTAAGAACTGAAACAGGTGAGAAAGGTCACAAACGTCGAATATTCTTCAATTCACCAGATGACTATGAATTCGCCATAATCTGTGAAGTAGTAAAACCGATTTTGATGCATCTTGTGTTCGGAATATAATTAGAATATGATTCCTTTATTTCCCAGCAATGGTGCAGAATAATCCACGAGTGCTTTCTGAGGACATTGATGACACGGAGTCTCAGAAGTATTTTAGTCGATTTTCTCACTCTTAACTAAAGAAACAATCAAACGAGTAGGACCTATACCAGTAGGCCTATAACATCAGTTTAAAAGATATATCCCTTCTCTGGGCAGTAGCAGCAGCAGTAGCAGTAACAGTAGCTGCGGCAGCGACAGTAGCAGCAATAGTACAGCAGTGGTGATGTTGATATTGGTGTTGATGGTGGTAGTAATCAGACACTTAATATATCGCCTTTTATGTACATAACAAACAAAAAAGCACTACAAGTTAAATATAGCGAGTAACGGTGACGTCATTCGTTGCTTCACAGGTGGAGAATCTGAAGCGAAAAGCTCAGATCGAGGCAGCAGAGATGCTGACTAGAAGCCGGCCGGCTTCAGCAGCAGGAGCAGTCAGCCTGCGATGCTCATCCTCCGCAGCAACCGTCTTACGGCGGTCAGCAGCAGCAGCAGCAGTTGCAGCAGAAGCCGATTGTGAAGATGCTGAGGAGGACGGGATGGTATGTGTGACTTGTGTGTATAGGGATGGAGTGATGAGGAGGCTGCTGTTGAGAGCAATTGCGTTGCAGTTCAGATTCGATTGAATGCTGTTTAGACTCATTACTCGATCTAAGCTAATGTGATTCACGAATGGCCGTAAAATAATCGCTAGTAACAGAAGACTTTCTGCATGATGTTTGTGCATCATTCATTCATTCATTCGTTCGTTCATTCATTCATTCATTCATTCATTCATTCATTCATTCATTCACTCATTCATTCATTATATGGATTCACTCATTCATTCATTCATTCATTCATTCATTATACGGATCTATATAGCGCCCCTTCAAAAAGTCTACTCAGAGGCGCTCCCAGCCCAGCGACGACAAAGGAAAAAAGACATCATGTAGGCACGTTTATTTGTATGTGTTTGTATGATTGTATGCATGACGTATGAATTATAGGCTTATACAATATCGGGATGCGTGTATTTTTTGTAATCTTCGTTTCATTTAGCACTGACAATATACATTGGTTACAATATTAATTGTATGAACGGTTGATGACAAGTTATTACAAGAGTCTAATTTAACTGATTAGCACCACGTAAGGCAGCCATCACAGATTGCGCTTCTGAATAGATAGCCTACTGTTGAAGTTGGGGTTGAAGAGGCGCTATATAAATGTCTGAAATGAGTGAACGAATCACAGCATATATTATACCACCCATTTACCAATGGCACCTGCCAAATGCAAGGCTGGTTTGATCGTTGGAAGGATAGCGTTCGCCACCGTGTGTGCTTTGGTATCGCCTGCCCTAGGCTGCATAGGCTAGGGAAGAGCGGTCACAAGATATGCGGTGTTAAACACTGGAAACAATCAGAGGTAAATAATAATTATTATGAAAAATTAATAATAACTATGTCTGTTAGCAGGTGGACGAAACAGGGATTGATGAAAAGGACATAGAGCTCGTGATGTCACAGACGGGAGTCAGTCGTAGGACGGCAGCACGGTCGCTAAGAGATAACAACAACGACATCGTCGACGCCATTATGGTTAGATTGCGAATGTTGAAGAGAGTGGGGTCACTGGGATGGTGAGGTGGTGACAGGGTCTGATGCTGTAATACCGATGGATAATACATAATTATGCACGTGTATTACATGCATGCAGAATACATACATGCACAAACATAATAGAAATAAGCATATAAGTGGATTTATATATCATACATAATATTATGATACAACAGAATACGAAGCTGGTGAGTTAACACATGCTGGAATGTATCTTCTGTCTGTCTGGCTATCTGTCTCTCTCCCTGTGTCTATCTCTGTCTGTCTGTCTGTCCGTCTGTCTATGGCTCTCTGTGTGTCTGTCTATCTGTCTCTCTGGTTGTGATGGCAATGCTGAGACAAAAGAAAGAGTACTGGTACTGACCCATGATGATGATTGATGATTACAGCAAAAATAATGATGATGCTGATGATGCTGATTGAGATTAGGCTACCATGATGATGATGACGACGACGATGATGATTATACTAAATAACCACTGGCATATCTTATCCTAAATTGCTCCTCATTCTTTTTCAGTCGCTCACCGTCTAAGTCTGTCTGGCAACGGCATCTGCTTACTTACTTACCGATGGCAGTCATCTTGATGAGCCAGCTGCGATCGAAGACATGACACAACGTTGTCGAACATCTAGATTAGATTCTACCAAGCGCCATCTTGTACGCAATATGCTGGTTTAGGCCAGATGCCTTTAGAATATGACATTTGTGGTCTACAATAAGGCTCGATAAGTGTGCTTACCCCATAGAGTGAAGGGCCTAAACTGCCTGCCTCGTACCCCAGCTGCTGTTCACGATAGAAGTTTAGAAGCTGTTTTGTATGTGAGACACCATAGTTAGTGCTGCTGCTCAGTGTTCCTTTGCTGGTATGGAAAGCCTTGCCCGTCATAATAGGGTTGCCCTTTGCAGACGAGCGGATAATGATTATTGGTTTATAAAATCAAATGAGTTGGCTGTCAAGTAAATTCTGGTAGTGGCTAAGGTAAAGAGCGGATTGAAAAATCAATTCAGAAATGGGGTAATGCGGCAGAGCGATCCGCATATAAGACTTCGGTAGTTAAAAAAGTTCAAGAATGAATTCACGAGTGGGGTGCTGTAGTCGAGCGACCCGCGGTAGCATTCGTTCGCTTGATCTGCGATCTAAAACATTCCTCCTGAAATTAAAATGCAAACCCTTCGATATCGCGACCTTAGACCAACCTATTCGAGGTCAAACTCAATTCGGTGGGTTAATAAATATTCGATAGGTTTTTTAAATTGTAATATTAATGACAATTTAGATTATGTAAAACAACGGTGTTAAATGGTGTTAAATAGTTCAGCAAGGGTGTGATTTTGATCCGCACAGTAGTGGAGTCCAATCATGTCCTCAGTTGTCGATAGTCTGAAGGCTCCATTATCCGAAGGCTCAATAGTCCGAAGGTTCAATTGTCCGAAGGCTCGATGGTCCGAAAGTTCGATAGTCTGAAAGCCGTAGTAGCCTGACGGATGAATATAATTGTTGCCTAAATAGAAGTTGGATTAATTAAAATAATTCTAGCTTATGTAGAAGGGTAGTTGAAATCAAACACTTTTTCAAATCTATTGACGTAGTTTCATCCAGGACTCTTTTAAACAGGCAGATAGTCAAATATTGTGTCTCTGAAGAGGTCTTTTAGGCGCAATAAATTATAAGCTTTTGAACATAAGACTGTCGAAACTGACGTCCTTTTCTGATTTAGCGATCTTAGCAATGAACACCCAGTTTTCTTGGCTGTATCCATTCCGCAGTTTATATCGTTTGTCTAGTTTTAAATTAACAAGTTTCCCCACCATCTTTCAGAAAAATTAGGTAGGCCTAGTGGGATTAAGCAATTAATCGACCCAAAATTTTGTTTCTTACTATGGCAGCCAATAAGGAACTTTTGCTTTACGACGGCTGCCAGCCATGGCGATTTTTACTTGAACATAATATACTGCATATTTTGGTGAACCTAAAGGATTTGATGATGCCGCATTCGGCAGTATTAACAGTATTCATAATGTTCAAAATTTTAACGACAAACTGCATAGGTTTCTTGGTCGCTTTATATTATACCCTCGTCGTTAATATGTTTAGTAACTAACCAAACCAGATGAAGCTGTTTGATATCTGAGTCATGTTTGTATTCAATTGACATTATTTTGAATGCGTTAGAGTAACGGATTGCTTTATAAATTGCGATAGCCTGCATTGGCATAAATTTTGACTCATAATGACTTAAACATGTTGGTTTATATACTTTATCGTGGTCATCGCCATAACCATTATTGTTATCATCAAAAGTCTTTTCATTACCATTTACCATTATCACTATTCACTAAAAACAATTAAATTTTGCGTCTTTGGCACGTCTCTGGCTTTGTTCTGCCGGAAAGAAGCTGAAGACAATTGTTTGGTGTCATTCCTCTGTCTTGTGAAGACATTGTCTTTTCAATGCTTTGAATTGTTTTTTGTTCCCGTCCACAGTTTAAAAAGATCATAGCCTACTTGTAACCTTTTCAACATCGTTTAACGCCTTGAGTCTAGTATTATAGTAGGCCTATAACTGCATTGGAGCCGCGCTTTTACAATATCTTATGGAGGTCACGTGGAATTTGAATTTGAACTCTCTCATGTAACTTCCGTGTACCTACTGGTCCATTGTTGTAGCCTATACATACGTTGGAGAAAGCACACTGTTACCTATAGGCTACAGTAGCCATCCATCAGCTAAATTAATTACAAAGTTCAACATCTTTAAGGTTTGTTAGCTTTGCGGTTTGACCTATGCAAAGTCCAAATTTACACCTGTTAGCACATACATTGTATAGGAGACCAGCGGCCACTAATCACCTAACTTGTGTGCATGTGCTTTGTTATATCACCATTCTGTTTGTCTTATTACGTTAAAACTAATCGAACCTATGCAAAGATGAGGCTGTTTGCGATTTAAATTCTCTGATTCGTTTCCTTAGATAAGGTGCAATTTCCTGAGATTTGGGATATGGATCCAGTTTTGACGAGGGTCTTTGACAACAGAGGCCGTTGCCCTCGACAGAAATTTGTTTGGCATATAACAGCACTTTTTTGGTTTTGGGAAATACATTATAAATAACAGCTATCACTAGGAATGCGTTATAGTACATGTTGTTTGCAATTGTTTAGGTTGAAAAGTTGCTTGAGATTGTTTTGTCGTTATTGTCTGGACTTCGTGTTTACGATTAATTTATTTAAGTGTGTATACCTGCTACGATATCAATAAATGAATGTTTCTTCGCTTTTTATTAATTATATAAAAAATTTGTATTTTAATTTATCTTACTTTATTAAATCTGCATCGTTTACGAGTTATGCCAAAATCATAATCGTAATCGTTATAATCTCGAAACTTATAATGTTACTTAAACGCCCTGCCAACAGTAGCAGCTTACTTAAAGCCATGCCAACAGTAGCAGCTTAATTAAAAGCCATGCCAACAGTAGCAGCTTAATTAAAAGCCATGCCAACAGTAGCAGCTACTTAAAAGCCATGCTAACAGTAGCAGCTTACTTAAAAGCCATACCAACAATAGCAGCTTACTTAAAAGCCATGCCAACAGTAGCAGCTACTTAAAAGCCATACCAACAATAGCAGCTTACTTAAAAGCCATACCAACAATAGCAGCTTACTTAAAAGCCATGCCAACAGTAGCAGCTACTTAAAAGCCATACCAACAATAGCAGCTTACTTAAAAGTCATACCAACAATAGCAGCTTACTTAAAAGCCATGCCAACTGTAGCAGATTACTTAAAAGTCTAGTATGGTTACGTATGTGTATAACAGTCAATGTGAGATTGTTTGTATCAGTCACAACCATTAATATAAATACAAGAACAGGCATAACTGTGTCTTGGTCATGACCTTCTTGATTAAACACTGGATGAGGATAATCCGTTTCCCAGTGTTTGATCTAGTCACCCTCCGATGGGGAACCTAGATCTCTGGGTGTTAATAATAAATAGATCTAGTAACTAATATCACGGCATAATAGTATAATAGCAAGTAATACAAGAATGCAAACAGGAGCAAAACCTACTACCATTCTGTCCAATTTTCTAGGTTGGGAAAGGTTATTTCTGTCATTTTAGTTGTATAATAAATTATACTTGTGAAACTATAGCATCTATTCAAATATCGACAATAATTCATTTGCTTCATCATATGATAGTATCATTATAGGCTACTAGTAAATGATGACATTGTTACAATTAAATAATAATATTACTGGATAATATCACAGCAAATTATAACAGCAACTATAATCCTTATTATGTCAGATTTTCTTGGGAAAGAAATGCCATTTCTGGAGAAGTCCCCTTGTAGATGCCGAACTTAGACACTGACCGGTTCCCGCTGCATAAATCTCTGGGTTGTTTACGAATACAATTACGAATACATCCTAAGGTAACCGAACCCGACTTCCTTTGAACTAAGCTACTCTTATGGACCCTTTTGACTCAACGCAGCGCTCGTGAATGAGCTGCTGCCGCGCTGTTGGCTTTCGAGTGACGATTCATAGGCTACGTTTGGAGATTAGGCCTACATTTACGATCCCGATAGACAAATTGATAATAGACGACAGGCAATCGAGCGTAATAATAATTATATATATATATAGGCTATATAATATATAGTAAGCTCAAATTATTCAAGCCATCACATAAGACGAATTGCGCATTTATATGGCTGAGTTCAAATAAGTTTATTTAATTCACTGAAAGGTATAGGCCATTGTTGTGTACGGGAGGCCATTGTTAAGTTCGAAGGTGGACTACTTGCATAATAATTATCACTTAAACTAGATTAACGTACATGTACTCGTATAGCCTATGCCTATTATACTGACATCATATAAGTGGAAATATTATCTCGAGCGAATCTTTTGTCGGCTTCTTTTGCAGTACCGCATATCACTGGTCTTTGCAATTTCGAAGGTGAGACCTTTTGTATCAGTCACGTGAAATCTTATGAAAATTTTGAGGTTGCACTTTGTAGGCTATAAGCTAATAGAAAGGTGTTGAGCCAACGTGTAGTTACAGTGCGTTTGGTTGTAGCTGCTGATCAATAGGCCTAATGGTCCAGAGGAAGGGTCAAAAGTTTGTTTAAAATAGGTACAATTTAAATCAGCTTCTTCGGAAGACAATAGATGTCTTCCTCACAAACATTGTCATTTGCATTTGGTCCCATCACTGTCATTGTTCCATGCCTTATGCTTGTGACTTTCTTTCCGAGTCGAAACTTCTGAACTGAGGTCTCAGCTTTTCATTGTGCTACCTTTTACTTACGGTGCACGACGCACCTGTTACCATGCTTAAAATGCACCTTTCATTCAATCGTGATGCTGTTTAGCGAAGTTCTGTAATATCAAAGGTGATCATTGGCGCCATCCTCCTTTATTCAGGTTTGGGCTGGTACTGTCAGAGTACAAACAGTGGCGGAATTTTATCTGATCTTTCTCCTACGCTCATAGGCATCGGTCCAGTGTGAAAGATGGCATAATTGGGTTTTTAGTCCCAATTACCAAACTATATGTCGTCATAGCCTATTGCAGTAGCTAAGTCAGGTGAGGACGTTTCTGCTAAATACATAAAAATCGGGCAAAAAGTATTTTGTCGATATTTACCACTTACAGTGTTCACGTAACCTAATTTGTGTTTCAGATGAAGATCTTTGTTGCGTTGGTTTGTCCTCTGATCGCCTCGCTTCTCCTTGCTGCATCAGATATCGGAGCCGAGGGAAACAATTCACAGGAGTAAGTTACGGTATATAAAAATTATATTATTATAGTATAATGGCTTAAATCATGTTGGATCATGGTCGTCTCTGCAGAGTTTAGAACCGGGATAAGTTGTGAAACATGACGAAGGTCTTGAAATCTGCTGCACCTTGAAATTCATCCATTGCCGCGGAGTCCCACCGCAGCAAATACCGTAATAGTGATGGTAAGAGTTTTAGTAGTCGTTGTTTTTGCTGTAGAGGTATAAATCATTCTAAAAATAGTTGTAGAAGTAGCAAACATTACTGAAAAAACAATTATAAAAGTTTATTGTATTTTTTATTTTCTGGAGTAGCCTATTTCAAAAACTTGTGAAAAACATAGAAAATCATAATTTGACATCTGAGAAAAGTAACAGTAGCCTAATAATATAGGCCTAACATAATAGCAGCAATGACTAAGACGAGGATGTTGATGTCGGTAATTTCGTTTGATTATTCTGGACGATGTCGTTGCAAAACATTTATTTTCCTCTTGCAGACGAATCTAGGAAGCAACTTAGCTCCAATCTGCGGATCTGAACTAGATGGGAGTCAGTTTCCATGATGTACCCTTTATTGTCTAATCTTGCTAGCAATATTGTAGAATTGAATTGAGTAATTGATCTGAATCTGATTGGGTGGTTTGAATATTTGTTACAGTGGAAATAATTATGTGAAGTTGCGGCGCGATATAATTAGAAGCACGAGCAGCGGGTAAGAAAACTCAAGCTAAAGCTTGCGAGACTTTGCGAGCACCATGTGGATCCCATTCAGTACCCATGTTCTCATTCGTATTATAAGCAAAGGTAACGAAAGTAGGCAAGTTGAGTAATCCGTTATACAATGTTACAGTAGCCTTGCTTTTGATGGGATTGTCACTAAGAACTAGCTAGACCCATTTGGAACACATGCTTTTCTCTTCCTTCGTTTAGGGTGCGATTTCCTCCACCAGCATATTACTTTAGCACTCCAAAGAAACAGCTGCTGATCTGTTCCATCTGCCAGTCACTCTTCAACATCAGTTCCACCGACTGCAGCAATAAACTGAATGGAGCAAACGAAATATGCAAACGCTTGACTGTTAAAAAACCGTCTGAGGTTGGAACAATTTGGAATCAGAAGGCGCTCGAAGATAAGTAAGATATCTTTAGGCCTACTTTTTCTGCCCGTTGTCTTAAGACTTTTCTTTTTTCAGGAGTTCTTCGCACTGGGAGCGCCTCTGATTAGGTTGTACTGTGAGAGGCGCTTTATAAATCCCAAAATAGAATAGAATAGAATATCAGATCAGCTTCATTTAAATTAATAAGCATATTGATGCAATTCTTACCGTCATAACAGCATCACATAATATCACTGCCATATGTTTCAACATGACAATAATAATATGTTGCAACATGAAATACATAGATCCTGCTTTTAATGGAAAAGTTTAGAGCACAAATCCAAAGAACAGTGATGAACGAACGCCAGTTACAGTAGGCTAGACAGTCGAATATAGAGCACCGTACGTATGGAATGGAAAGCCATTCAATAAAATAACAATGAGTAGGCTATATAAAAGTTAGTCTACGCCCCTGTAGACGTACCTAAATAACCCGGAGACAATAGTAGAAGAATTATTTTCACATTATTCTGCAGAAGGTAGATGGGAAGATATATGCAACAATAGCATAGGGAGGATAATTTTTATAGTTCCTAGGTTAATTTCAAAATTTTAAATAAACCACGTTGTCTTCGCTGGGAGAAGTGGTTTTTGTCGTAGTGGAGGTGGTGGTAGTTGTAGTGAGAGTAATAGGCTAGTAGTAGTAGCAGTAGTAGTAGTTGTTGTTGTAGCAGCAGAAGCAGTAGTAGTGGTAGTAGTGGTAGTAGTAGTAGTAGTAGTAGTAGTAGTAGTAGTAGTAGTAGTAGTAGTAGTAGTAGTAGTAGTAGTAGTAGTAGTAGTAGAAGAAGTACTGCAGTAGTAGTAATAGCAGTAGTAGTTGTTGCAGTGGTAATAGCAGTACTTGTTGTTGCTGCTGTTGTTGCATAAATTACTGTCCACGTGTCTTTTTGGCGCAATCAAGAATTATAATAAAACCATTACTGCCATCTACTGGGAATAATAGCATTGCGTGAAAAATTTGTGTCACTAACCATCTATGACTTTATGACTTGCTGGCATCAATCCTTACAATCAATCTTCGAGGTGGAGGCATCAGAGTTGGGCCTACACGTCAACTTGCAGAAAACAAAGGTGCAGAGTCTGAGCGATTTCCTACCACGACCCTCCGACATCATGGTAGAGGGGGAGGCGGTCGAGTGTGTTGAGGGCTTCAACTATCATGAGTCCTGTCGCAGCACCCCGGAGATCTCAAGACGCCTGGGAATGGCAAGCGGAGCGTTTGGAGCCCTAAAAAATAACATCAGGTCCACTCGTATCAGCCTCAGTAGGCCTACCAAGATACGACTGTTCAACTCATATATCATGCCAGTTCTCCTCTACGGCTCTGAAACCTGGTCATTCGGTAGGCGGGATCAGCTGCGCCTAGACGCCTTTGGCACTAAGTGCTTGAGGACCTTATGCGGCATCAAGTGGTCCGACTTCATCACCAACGAGGAGGTCTACAACAGAACTGGACAAACAACGGTAACGGTATTCGGTACTATTAGACGGAGACGTCTGGGGCTGCTTGGGCACGTTGCTCGAATGCCAGCAGACTCAGACTCTAGACAGGCACTGCTGGCGCAGGCTCCGCCTTCCTGGAAGCGCCCTAGAGGAAGACCCAGAACAACGTGGCTCGGGATTATAAACGAAGTCTTAACTGGGATGGGTATGGATTTGAACATGGCCATCACTGTGGCTGAGAATCGGACACGCTGGAGAAATTTGGTAAACTCATTGTGCAACGCTCCCATTGGTGGAGTAGGCGACGAATGATGATGAACCATCTATGCATCGAAAGTGCACTGACACATGTAGAGCTACTCTTGATAAGTTACAGGAGATGAATGGATGGATAGACAAGGTAAGCCAACATTGAGTAATCTATCTCAATATAGAAAATAATTATGGTGAAGAGCATTCGGCATTTAAATGTTGAAACCGGGTGAAGCCGACATACGTTTCAGGTGTGCCAGGAACTCGTGAAATGCTTTGATTTCACTTAGGGGACCGGAAAATGACGCTGGATTTCCTGCAGAGCCATACAACTACTTCGACAGCGAGAAGAAGAAGCGCAGAATCTGTTTGATCTGCATGGACATCATGACAAAATATTTCAGTGCCAACGACTGCTACCAAAACCGCAATGGAGCCAGAGAGACATGCGAACGTTTGCTTATTGAAATGCCGAATTCGATCGGAAGAACGTGGAATCGACACACGAACGAAGTGAAGTATGGTCACAGTTTCCGAATACATATAGTGCCTAATAAACATATACATGCATATATATAAATTATAAGCGTTTTCACCTATGTAAAGGTTTCAAATTACCTTTACACCGGGCTTCGCCCACGGTTCGTTCAATAAATAATAATAATTAAAGTCGTGGAGTAGGCCTATGCTGCAAACAAGCTTAGCGACGATCTCATTAAAGTCAGCCATTCTTCCCTTCCTCCCTTCCTCCCTCCCTGCTCCCTTCCCTCCTCTCCCCTCCTCTCCCACACTCCTTTCCCCTCCACTCACGTCCTACTTCACCCCTTCCTTTCCATCCATCCTCTCCTCTTCCTTCCTACCCTTCCTTCCCCTCCACTGCCGCCCCGTGCAGAGAAATGGCGACTCGATATTACTTATTGTGCAACGGTGAAACGGCGTCTTAAATTTGCAGGCATTGACTACCACATCGAAATCTAAAATTCTGTATCTCGCTCGGGATTTAAAGTGAATAATTGTGAGCGGAAATAGCTGCGTTGACCTACAATATGCATGAGAACATTCAGTTTGTGTAAAAAATTGGCAATGCTAGAGCGTACCGTTTCAGGGCCTTTAGCCGGAAGTACACCATGACTGTATACATAAATGGCGTACAGACATACATTATTTTGTTCAAACGTAGAAACAAACAGAAGGACAAGCTTTCATACTTATAGTCTAGCATGGAAATTGCTTGCATTCGCCAACACTGTGCAAACATTCTTTCCTACTAACATGGTTTCTATCATGTTGTGCACAGGAAGTGAAGAATGGCTACGGATCGTTCCAGCGGACTGGAGAATTTGAGAGTGACTATCGGGCTCTGACTGTTTAAGAAAAATTCCTTGGACTGGTTAAAGAATGAGGGAGGAGTAAAAAAGTCGCAAATTATTGAATGGGTTAGGCTAATGAGCGATCTTGGGAGTGTATCAGTAAAACAAATATAAGTTTCACAAATATAAATTACACACAGGAATGCGTAAATTGACATTGCAGATATTTTATGATGTACTATAAATTATTGTGCTAGCGTTTACTACTATTTCCGCGTTCAAATGTAAAAGCAAACAATGACAATTATATATATATATATATAGGCTATATGTATATATATATTATAGAGATAATTGTATTGCAATGTTATATTGCTTAGATCTATTCTAGCGACTTCTATAGCGCCAATATAGTGTTGCACAAAATCTGAATCGATGTTCACTTTAAAGGACAGTTTAGTCCATACGTACCGTAATCTGTTGCAGAAGTATGACCGAGCTGCAATTGGTCAGAAAACTATAGAATGCGACTAAGGCGGGTTAGTAAGTTGAGAGATATGGTGATTCATAGGTGAAGACCTGAAAGGCAATAAAGAACAGGGAGAGCGGGGTAGCGACTGTCTTCCAAAGGACAGGATCAGTAACCGAGAACGCCGGAATGTCCGATAAAGTTTCTGTTCGAAGCATGGCGGCGGTCAATAATTATAATTTTATCAGGGCATACAGCACAGTATTTGCTTGTAGCCTATTATAGCCTATTATAGGGGTTGCAAGAAGCAACGATAGATCGGCTATTTTAAATACATGCATAATGCCCTTTGAAAACAGAAATACGTGCAGTAGCAGTAGCAAGAAGCAACGATAGATCGGCTATTTTAAATACATGCATAATGCCCTTTGAAAACAGAAATACGTATTTTATGCAGGGATTCAGCCGAGGAAGCCAATGGATGATTGCAATATCTTAAAGTGATCTGTTGGCATGAATCTTGTAAAGAACTGTGATTCATTGTTTTCAAGAGTGCGTTTCTGACCTGAGTCGCGCAATACCATTTTAAAGTTTCAGGTAGCCCACTGAAAAATAACATCAAACTATACAGCACAGGAAAATATATTCCAGAACCCACGAATATTGTCTACAACCTTGCAAGACTGGGATTAATCTGTTAGGCGAAAATGTAGGTTTTTGAACATGTTGCCACTATCGTATGTCAAATCTACCAGACTTTGCAGTAGTAGCAGTAGCAGTAGTAATAGTCGTAGGGGTAGTAGTAGTAGCAGCAGCAGCGGCAGCAGCGGCAGCAGCAGCTGGAGCAGCAGCAGGAGCAGTAGTAGTAGTAGTAGTAGTAGTAGTAGTGGTAGTGGTAGTAGTGGTAGTGGTGGTGGTGGTGGTGGTGGTGGTGGTGGTGGTGGTGGTGGTGGTGGTGGTGGTGGTGGTGGTGGTAGTAGTAGTAGTAGTAGTAGTAGTAGTAGTAGTAGTAGTAGTAGTAGTAGTAGTAGTAGTAGTAGTAGTAGTAGTAGTGTTGACCATCCGGGACTACCGCAATATTATGCAGCCTTGCGATCTGGACTGGGCAGGGTTCTCAACCTCCCCTTATCGGACGACGCATGGCTTCAGGCCTCACTCCCCATCAAAAGGGGCGGACTGGGAATCCGATCGGTTACCTCGCTGGCACTACCCGCCTTTCTGGCTTCAACCGCAGGGACTGATCTGCTCCAGTCCACCATGTTGAGAGACGCAGCCTCAGCCGACCAACAACGCGAGGCACTGACGACAAGATGGTGCGAGGCTAGTGCCATGAAGTGCCCAGAGGGGAGTCTCACCCATAAACAATCAGCATGGGACAAACCTCTGGTCGACGGGGTAGTCTACCCGCCAGGTTCCCCGATCCAACAAATCAGGCACGCCTTAAGGCCATATCAGCCCCACACGCCGGAGACTGGCTGCTGGCCCTCCCAATCACTTGCTGTGGACTTAGGCTTGACGACGAGTCGATCAGGGTGGCGGCGGGTTTGCGGCTGGGTGTTCCACTTTGCGGGCCACATGGGTGCCCATGTGGGGGCCCCGGTGTTGGCAGATGGACATCACGGGCTCTCCTGCGCGTTGGGACCGGGTCGCTTGCCGAGACACGCAGCTCTGAACAATATCATCTTTCAGAGCTTGATCCGTGCCGGCTACCCTTCTACAAAGGAGCCCTTGGGCCTCTTGAGAACGGACGGTAGGAGACCAGACGGCCTTACCCTGATCCCATGGCGCGTTGGGCGATGTCTCATCTGGGATGCAACCGTGATAGACACCCTGGCTGCTTCCTACCTGCCAGACACCTCCCAAACTGCTGGTGCTGCTGCAGAGCGGGCATCGACCCGAAAGATCGACAAATACACCGAGCTGTTGTCCACATACCATTTCACCCCTTTGGCCTTTGAAACCCTGGGCCCGATCAACAACGAAGGCCTGACGTTCCTATCCGACCTGGGTCAAAAGCTCTGCACCGTAACGGTGCAGGTCTTTTGACCCAGGTCCCAGGGGACTCACGCGAAACAGCCTTTTTATTCCAACGCCTATCGCTTACAATACAACGGTTTAACGCAGTAGCGTTTAGGGGCACTTTCGCCAGCCAAGAAATCGATGATTAGGGCCATTCTGGACTGGTTTTTAAACAAGTAGTTAGTAATAAGTCCCTGAGGGATCCTAAATACCTCGGGGCAAAAAAAATAATAATAACAATATTAATAACACCAATCTCATCTCCGGATAATTTTTTGAGCACCTGAGGGATCATAAATACCTCGGGTAAAAAAATAATAACCTTCGCCTACTTGCAATTATTAACAGTATTGCAAACGACATGCCACATTATAAGTAGGCCTATAAATGGCATGAACAATACAGTGCTTGTCCTGGCGTAGACTTCTCGGCGTCGATGCATTCTGTCGACCGATGAAACTCGGATTGACAAACTTGATTTTAGCATTGAGTCCATGAATTAATGGCCTCCCCACATTATTATTTCATGTGCACTTGTACCCTTCATACTACTTAATGGGTTCGAAGATTGATGATGGATAATGAATGTGTAATTTTGAATGCGACATTCAAGATGCAATCCATCAATCAAGACGATTGATTATTGATCCTGGACAGTTTAAATGAATTTATTCCATTGACTCGTAACATGTGTTTTGAATTAAAAGCTTTTGTCAAATTCAAACGTGGAATACTTGCATGGCTTATAACTGAACTAACGAAGCTATTTCAGCGTTTAAGCAGACATTATTTAAACAGACAAGTCATCAGTTAAACCACTATGTGCGGCTTCTGCTTCAATTAGGCCTATGTGGTATCTTGCAACTACAAAGGTAAGTCATTAATAATAAGCTGCATTCAAATCATTGTCAAAGCTTCATGGTTTAACTTGGCAGAGATAGTTGGGCCAACTTTGTGGGGCGTGGTGGTGTAGTGGTGGCGTCGTTGCCTTGAAGCCGGAAGGTTCGAGGTTCGAATCCACCTCAAGTCGCCGCGTAGGGACCTTGAGCAAGTCCTTCACTCGCAATTGCTTGGGCGCTTCGGCGTGAAACTCCGATGCAGTGTCCGCGCTGTAGTCGGGAGCGCCTCTGAGTAGTGAGCCTGAAGGGGCGCTATGGAAATGGAGAAACAAAAAAAGTGGTGGCTCGCATTTTGCAACTGCTTGCAAGTGGCGACCAACCAAATAAAAAATGTGGGTGAAATTTCTGTTCAAAAAAGGTTTCACTTTAATCAACTTCTTCTGACGACTAAAAACTTCCTGAAGCACAATGCACATCAGCAATGTGTTTGAACCACGGTGGGTGAACTGCTTATCGAAATGATTAAAGTTCATTTTATCATCATCTTCCACTTTCCGTCAGCATGACTGTGCGCTTCACGTAATCATAATTCGTCATATTGCTTGGCCTACTCCGTAAGTGTTCAGCTCAACTTCACCAAAAAATCAATCGAACAAGTAAAAAAGTAATCGATTACAGTTTTTAACGATTAATCAATTAATCGTTCAAATCAGCAGCCCTACTGGCAATAAACAAACATTTCCTGTGAAAATTTAGTGTCAGCAATGCAAGTAATCTTATTCAGCGGTAGCCTATTTGTGTTTCAGATGAAGATGTTTGTTGCTTTGTTTTATCCTCTGATCGCCTCGTTTCTACTCCTTTCGTCAGAGTTAGAAGCCCACAGAGACGATTCACAGGAGTAAGCACCGTTTAAGCTCTAACTTCACAATACCCGATAAAAATTTGTAAAGCACACCAAAAAATAGAGCGTCATGGACTGATGCGTTGTGGACGGTAATAATTGACGTTTTAGGCCTAGGCCTACACGTTTTAGATCATATTAATTAGATAAACTCAGATAGTTTTGTGCCTGCGTGAGGTTCTTGCAGAGCACCGTGTAAATGGTCATGCAATACGAGTCTAGGATATTTTTCGACGGACATCTCTTTGGAACATTTTCGCCAATATTTCCTTCGGGTATAATTCTGATCACTCGCTAAGGAATACATTGACGTTTAATTCTATCGTTCTAAGGTATACTAATTACTTAAATAACTGTATTAGTCATAGCTGTATTGATCATCAAACATAATATTATAGTCGCGCAATTATTGGGTTTAGAACTACTCAATGTTGAGCCTTTCTTTATCATTATAGTCGCGTCTTATTTTTCCACTTTTAGGCCTGCTTAGTGCTGTGGGCTAATTGACCACTAATTGACTGTTTTGGAGTTCTCAATTTGAGATGACGGTAGATGTAGACGTCAATGAGCATGCGGCTGACACTGATGAAAACTTCGAAATGTTATATAGGCCTAGATAAGAACATAAATATTCACTATGAATTAATTTTTAGTATCAATTCAAAATAGCCTAAAACTTGTCTAACTTGCTGCTGCTGCTATAAAGTCAAATTTAAAATAAAAACTAACAAATAGCCTAAGCTAAACGTGTCTTACATTCTAATGTAGGCTATAATTAAGAAATCGAATTTCATATGAGCTTATTATCATAAATAGGTCTGAGTCAATCTTATTATAAGCAGGCCCCGTCTAGATATCTAAATGATTAGCCTAATAAGTAATTCAAATAGACCACAAAATAAATTTTCTCGTTAATGATTTTGAGGTTGAAGTGAATAACCAGCAGGGTGTATTCAGGGAAATGTTCATGAAGAAAAGTCCGGGGGAAATATAAAATTATTATGTAGGGAGAAATGTCCACAGGAAATGTCCAGGAAAAATGTTCGGATTACAGACATATTGAACTTTACATTAGATCAAATAATAGACAGAGGACGTTACATTCCTGTGTGCTGATTGCGACTCTTTACGTCGAGGCTCAAACGTAGTGGAAACAATAACGTCATCACCAATCAATTCTTTTCTTAGTAGCCTACAATGCCTGGTAAACAGTCATTATCATAGCAAGATGCATTCCTTACGCAGCTGGCGTGATCCACGTGTTGTGTTAGTTTCAAATGATGCTGCTATGGTGGTGGCTCAATGAAGAGAATAGCTTTGGAGAGGCTATGATTATATACTCGCTTATTGTGCTACCTTTCTTTGCTGTGGGAATATGGTAGTAGATTGACTAAGGCGTTCGACTTGTTTCTCGACAAATAAGTGTTTGACAATCATTGTGCTGAGCCTCTTCGGAAGTCATTTTTGCAAATTTGCTGACGGTGAAAGAAAGATACTTGATCTTAGGTAATGTGTGGGGGTCTGACGTTTGGAAGGAAAGTAAAAGCAGGGCTGTTTTTTCACACTCACTGGCTGGAAAATTAATTATCAGTGATTAATGCTAGAGTTGACATGATTTAATGCAGCCTTTAAATCTGGTCCACATAATTTATTGCGTGTATTCGTTCGCGAATCACGTCAAAAGTCAACCAATAAGAGTCATAGTCGGTTTTGAACATGATTTAACCTGTCACGACGCTGAATGATCCTGAATCAGTATGGGATGGAAGAAATAGTCGCACACCAGAGAAGATTGGGTTCTTATTATAGGCTATTATCAGGGCTGTAATCAAGGGTATACGCGGGTATACAGCGTATACTCACCTCCGGAGAAAAAGGCATCGTATACTCACCTCCCGAAAAGTAGGGTATACGCGGGGAAAAAGCAGGGTACACCGTACACGCTAGTAAATCAGGCGCATACGGCTGTTTAAGATGGGTTTTTTGGCCGGATGACTAAAAAGAGGTCGTCAGCTTTTTCAGACGGCAAAATCGACGAAATGTTCCCGAGATTTTGACCGGAGGACCAAAAAAGAAAGAAAAAGAGGTCGTCAGATTTTTCAGACGGCAAAATCGAGGAAATTTTTCCGAGATCAGCGTGTACTCGCCTAAAAATTTACCAGTAGGGGAAGACGGGGTAATTTCGGCCATGGGGTAAATTCGGCCAGGGTGATTTCAAGGAAACCAGCGGGCATATGAGGAAGATTTTAATGCTGCCATCTAGCGTATAATATCATATTAAGTATGTTTACTGGGATAGTTTTGCTTTTACGTGAGTATAATTTGCTAAAAGCCAAAAAAATGAGTTCGAACTTAATCCACTTATCCATACTGTGGCAGTAAATGCTAAGAATTGGAGGTAATCTTGTTCAATTGTAAATTATTTGCTTTTTATTCTACAAACCACGATATTTTTGGCCAATTTGGTTATCCAAATTCATGATACAAAAATGCGGTCCATGCTCATTAAAATTGTTTTGTAGGGTGGGTGTGTCGGGGTAAATTCGGCCATGTGGACGAATTTACCCCAAAGATGTTAGGAATGGTACATAGTGCTTATTTTAATATAATAACTTTATATTTTGTTCCAATATACCCAGTTTTTATTTAAAATATAACTATAACGCATCATTTCATACTCTATATTGTGTTTTTAAAAATTTGAAAAAATTAATTTAAAAAAATTATTATTTTTATTAAATTCTTAAAAAAAATAAAAATCACAAACATAGGCCTACTACCAGGTATTCTCTGATGTGTAATTTCCGACTTAATGTTGATTTCGGTGTGAACCGCCACATATACCTCATCTGGTTTGTTGTGAGGATCAAATTAATCGTGTTGTCCGAATTCACCCCGTATACTGGGGTAAAACCGGCCAAAAATTCACTTAAAAAACAATATTTTTTCACAAATGTTTTCCTCTCTCCCAAAAAGTAACCTTGCCGTATATTGTCCCTATCTTGCTTTATTCAGTTGTGATTTTATTTAATTTTAGCAGTCAACCCGTTTCAATTTATTACAAAAATAAGAAAATTGGCCGAAATTACCCCGGCTTCCCCTACAGCCCTGGCTATTATAGGTCTGGTCTTAGAGTATGGAGCTTATCTTAAAATCATGTGCACATCAGTTAACTAACTATGCTTATCTTCTGTAGAACCTTTTCTCTTATCAGATTATGTGCATTCGAACCTAAACGTTCAGTTATGTCCTGATTACTTTCCTTATGTTGATGACGATGATGAGTTCTCTGCTGCGAAGGCAGATTCATTGGCCTCTGGGGGATGAGATGGGTAGTATTTAAACAAACTTGTCATTATTAAACCGAATGCGATCAATTGTGAATGTTCGACTAATAGAAATAGATAATAGCAATGGTACAAGTCTATCAGTATTTAGTGAAAGAGTAGTAGTAGCTACAGTTATTGCTGATGTAGGTTATTAGCAGCGGCAACAATGCTCAACATATCAACAGTTGAGGAGGAATTAATAGGCCTATACAAATAAATAACTAAAGAGAAGAACGCTACAATTTTTTCCTATTCATTTAACCTTTTTAGAGTGCGAAGTTGTATTATTGTAGGCAACCTCAAAACTGTAGAAAATATATATGTATTAAAGTGACGATTACATGTACGCTGATGATGATTATCAAATTTTAGTTTTGTCATCCCGTGATTCCAGAAACGGAAATTTCAAAGACCTTCTTTTATCTGTTTTCATTTTTCATATTTTGGCAGGTTAAGCAGGCAGCAAATTCACCCAAATCTGCCAACGGAGACTAAAAGAGGGTCAGTTTATCACACCCTCTAACCTTACTAGTGATGCTGTAGCAGTCAGATAATGAGATTTGTAGCAGTGTCGGAAATGGTATGTAAATCTGATGCGAGGTGTAATAATTAGGCGTGACAAGCGTCTAAAAAACTCAAGATAAGGCTAGCGTGAACCTATCATCAGCCGCTGCTATGGGACCCATTTCGTCATCATCTTTCACCCGCATCAAACCCATAATTGGGCCATAAAATGAATCTTATCTTATTTGACCATTTATAAAGCGCTTCTCGCAGCAAGAGCCTTTCAGAAGCGCTCCCAGTGCGTTTAACTCCGAGAAAAAAGGCAAGTTTTTAGACGAGAAAAAGACGAGGATACACTACCAGAGAGGATGGCACAGCGAACTGATGGGGGAAGCCGATTCCATAGGGAGGGATCAATGCAGGCAAATGATCTGGATTGAGCCATGGCAGTCCTGACTCGGGGGACAAAGAGATCAAACCGATCAGAGGACCTAAGAGGACGCAGCGAAGCAGCAGAAAGGGGGCGAAGTACATGTATCTGATCGCACAGATTCTTCGGATCAAGACCCATTTGAGACTTAAGGACCAAAACCAGGACTTTCAATTATATACGGGCCGAGTGTATAAAGCCAGTGAAGTTGTGTAGAAATGTGGGAGAATCGAGGAAGACGGCAATGAGCCTAGCAGCAGCATAAATAATGGTTGCTATAAATAATGGTTGTCATCTGAAGCAGTGGCCTAGCCTACCTGAATCTGTTGACAGCGGTATAACGTACCCACTGTAAACCAAGGTAAAGGGAAGTTGTGTCGTCTGCGTTACAGTATGGAAGGAAAATAAAGGAAAATAATTATTATTGATCAATGCCTTGTCTAGTTTTGAACCCGAGTGAAAGAGTAAGTATATTATTTAATATAACCTGCTGTCAAACAGTACTCTGTTAAGAAAATATCTAGATTATTAGTATGTGTATGCTAGTACTGTGCAGTCATGCGTTTCATGGGATTGCACTAAGATGGCGTCGATTTATGTGTAGAAACAAATATCCGCCGCATCACTTCTACTTCAGCACCCCAAAGAGGCAGAGGAAGATCTGTGCCATCTGTCAGTCTCTATTCAGCATCAGTTCCAGTGACTGCAGAAATGATCTGAATGGAGCGAACAGTAAATGCCGTCTTTCCATCATTGGAGATCCGATTTTGGTTGGAGAACAGTGGGAACAAAAATCGTTTGATGAGGAGTAAGATCCTCTGACTTTTTACAGTTTATTCATTTCTCGAAACAAGCTCCAAATAGGCCTAATATCAATAGTAACACACCATGTTTACGCCGTAAAATCTAATGTTAAAAAAGCGGAAACGGGATCAGGTGAGTCGGAGTAAGATTTCTCAGAGAAGTGAGACCAGTTTTTGAGTGGAAAGTTCAATGGGTGATCGATAGTGGGGCTTGAAGGTGATGGTGGCATTGGTGGGCGACCCGGCAATGAGGGAAGAGGAACATAAAAAGAGCGGCATAACTCAGGAGGCAGATCACTCCGGAATCGTGGTGCTCAGTTGAATACGAATGGCTTGCAGAGCATGAGATTTGCAGTGACCGAAGGTCGATTATGATTGCTAATATTATTATAGGCTGGTGATCAGCGGAACGGCTGAGTCGGGAATAGTTCACCAAAATAATAATAATTGGGCTGGGAGTAGGCCTATGTTGGGGAGTTTTAGGCTAACCGTCACGCTAACGAGATTTAGGCCTACTATCAAACTGCGCGCACAAAGCAGCGAGCATCAAAACCGCGGAGTCAAAGCCGATTTCTACGCGCATTCATAATGATAAATATGTGGACAAACGCACCGCGCGTGGCAATAAATCGGTGAGGTTTTGAGGTCGCGGTTTTGATGGTCATGGCTATTGCGAGCGCGGTTTTGACCGGATACCGGTTAGCGAGAGTGTTTTAAATTAGATTCAGGTGGAAGTGATGCATGAAATTTAAGACATATGGGTATATTTCCCAACCGGAGTCAAATCGCAGAAATTTCGGTCTTTGCCTTTGGATAAATCACACAAAGCGTAGAATAATGGTGTTAAATTTTTTAATTCATTGTTGGGCATACGTCAATTGAAAAAAGTAATTTTAATAATTATATTTAAATGATTAGCATAATAAAGAAAATTCCAAAGTCCAATTTTTGGCCAAAATCTCGTCCTTTCCCATGGTGAGTCACTTAGACGATATGATTCAATGGCAGTTAAAGCGTTTTATTGATGTTTAATCATTTTAAATCATTAAACTAAGATGTGATTATAGTTCTACAAGGTTTCGCTAATATTATTATTAATTAAATTATTAAACAAAAAAATAAATTAAATCGTTGTCCCCAAAAATGTCTTACAACACCGTTACCAATAGGTTTGCGCCATCTGTGGAATAATTTGAAAGCTCTCGATTTTGGAATTGACATCTTCGATAGCAGGGAACCAGCCTGCATTGATTTCACCACCTTGAAATTAAGATGGCCGCTTGTTTCTGCTGGCAATTTACGAAAATTTATCAGACAGCGCAATAGTATATCAAATAGTTACAACTCCGATACCGCAATTACAACATTTTGTATACATACAAAAAATTTCTTATCTGAAACTAACATTGGAAATGAGAGTCTAACCACAATAAACAAACTATTATCTTCAAATTAATTTTTTCGAGCAGCGTGGAAATATTATTATGAACTTTCTACGACTCCGTTACTACAACTCCGATACTTTTGAAGTATAAAAGTAACGGTGTTGTATGTTTTAACAACACCGTTACCGATTTACAACTCCGTGACCGATTTACAACGCCATACCTTCTTATTAAAATGAATTTATTTAATGGTGCAAATAAATAATTCATCATCAGAATAATTTACCCTACAGAGTATAATATTTTAATGTTTACTTAGCACTAATTGATCACTAATTATAAGCAGTAAAGATAAATAGATGGGATAACGGAGTTGTAAATAAAGAAACGGTGTTGTATATTTTTAAAATTAATTAAAAAATGAAACATGAAAAATTAAGCCAAATGTGTCGAAATTAAGCTCTGCTCATTATCAAGTCTGCTTCATCTTTTTCATTAAAACAGTATTTTTGCAATTTTTTTCCAATTTTGTATACCTTTTATTTTCTGAAATTCTATTTTTGCAATCTGACTCCGGTTGTGAAATATACCCATATATTAACTTGATGCTGCTAACGGGTTGAATAGGAAGTCAAACTAAGCAAATCAGTTTAATTCCTATCGTAGGCGCATAATATTGTGGCATTGAAATGTCGAACCCACCTTATACTGAATCGCGTTTCAGGTGAAGGCTAACAGAAATTTGTTAATTCCCCTTAGGGAAATAGAAAACGAAGCCGGATATCCGATAGAGCCATACAGCTATTTCGACACTCCGCAAAAACTGCGAAGAATCTGCATGATCTGCATGATGCAGTTGAAGAACTTCAGTTCCCACGACTGCAACAAAGACCAGAAAGGAGCAAAAGATAGATGTGAAAATATGGTATATGAAATGCCGAAAACGTTTGAGGAATGGTGGAATCGACATACGTATGAAGTGAAGTAAGATCACAGCTTCGGGACATATTTTACATACAATATCCGTATGAATTTTTTATCAGCAAAGTAGGTTAATCGAGCAAGAAAACATCTATTGAAAATCCTCAGAAAGATACATTGACCTAATTCTGAACTGGTATCTAATATGATTTGATATAGATAACACCATACAAAGTCGTATCCTATCAAAAGGGCGACTTCGAAAGGGCGACCATCAGAAGAGCGACCACAAAATGGCGCCGATTGTATTAAGGGCGACTGTTCGAAAAAGCGCCGATCAAAAGGGCGACCGCACAAATGGGCGACCATCAAAAGGGTGACGTAAATGCTGATCTCACCTTATCTAAATTCATAGGCGGAGACCTGGGCCGAGAATTGGGGGGGGGGGGGGGGAAGGAAAGACGCGAGATTTTCCCAAAAATTTCTGACGACCGGCGAAATCTCGGAAAAAATTGTTTTTTCGTCGCCAAAAAAGTTGATGACCTTTTTTTTAATCATCCGGCCAAATCTCGACGAAATTTTCTATTTTCGCCGCCAAAAAAGTCTTGACGCTCCACGGTTGGGGGGGGGGACAAATGCATGGGCCGTCCTCCCAACACTTTCATTAGGGGGGAACCGTCCCCCCTAGGTCTCCGCCCATGTCTAAATTCATAATATTGGGATCATGAATGTATTGTGATTTTTGATGAAGCTTAAACAAACTTTTTAATGTTTTCAAAGGAAGTATTTATAATCATTCAAAAGAAAGACAAGTAT
The DNA here is from genome assembly GCA_949752735.1 of Lumbricus terrestris. Classification (NCBI taxonomy): domain Eukaryota; kingdom Metazoa; phylum Annelida; class Clitellata; order Crassiclitellata; family Lumbricidae; genus Lumbricus; species Lumbricus terrestris. The sequence continues at coordinate 73,458,681 of OX457038.1, read as the reverse complement.
AGCCTACAACGTCGATTAGTACTTTTAAATCTTCTAATAAGTCCAATTATGTAATATGTTCAATAAAACTAATGCTACTGAATGACACGAAAGTCTTTGTAAAACGTCGATTAGTACTTTGAAATTTAAGTCCAAGTAAAAAATAAAGCTATTCAATGAAACGAAAGTCTCTGTGCCGAAATGTTAAAAGGTGTTCTTTCATGTAGGCCGACTGACCTTTTGTAGTAAGTTATAGGCCTACATACGTACGCCTGTTTGCGTATTTCTCTTTAATGTAGGCCGACCGTCTAGCATCTACCTATTTCGTTGAAACAATGAGAACGTTCCGATGTTTTCTTTCTCTTTCATGTAGGCCGACCGTCCTCCACCTACCATTCAGAACATAATGCGAACGTTCAATGTTCGCCCTTTTAATGGTCGCCCATTTGTGTGGTCGCCCTGTTGATCGGCGCTTTTTCGAACAGTCGCCTTTAAAAGCGGCGCCCTTATGAGGTCGCTCTTCTGATGGTCGCCCTTTCGAAGTCGCCCTTTTGATAGTGACCCATACAAAGTAGGCTTAGCCTATTTATATTTAATTAGTCTGTAGTTGCCCGCCCTGGCGTATCAATTCGATGTGTCACATTTGGAGGATTCATGGCGAACAAAAAATTAATGTTCTAATACGTTGGAACCCTAAAATATCATCAATCATCATTAACAAATTATTCACGTAGATTCCAGAGACGCAAGTAGCCCACTAACAAACATTGCTGAACGACAGATCGTGAAAAGTTATGCGTACTAAGATAGAAAAGCAGTCACGGCAACATTAGGCTACATTTCAACTCCAAACATCATGCTCCTAATCCGTCCGTCTGTCTGCCTGCCAACTCTCAGGAAATTGACCCGCTGCCTATCGATCTTGTTTTTTTTTTATTAAGAACCTGTGAATAAACTGCTCCTCGAGACTTCGCTTTTGTGGGCGCTGTATAAGTTTTGAGATTACGATTACGATTACAATATCTGACAGAATGGAAGAGAAAAGGATAAATTTAAAGAATAGGCCAACTTAGTAGGATCATAATAACAACTAGTAGTAGGGTCTACTCTTTCAATAGTCTTTTAAAGGAATTAAGTAACTGTAGGCAAATTCATGACATCACGAAGCAATTTCCAATTAATTTAATATGTGCCAAAGAAGCAGATGAGAAATCTGTTGTAATATTCGAAACATGTTTTTCTATTATTACTATTCTGCTCACTTATAATGAGCTGCCCATCAATAAAAACTCCAAAGAATCAATCCGATTAGTTTTTTATATTTATACAGGGATTAGTTAGCAATGCATTCTACATATGTCAAGTCAGAATAGTCATTTCCCATTGGTCTGAATAATACCAAAATAGAAAATGGCCTTAAGTTGAAAGTCATTGGCGGTTCTAGTGTTGGTAACAATTAATACGTTAGTTAGAGCGAATAACCTTTCCCTATCGGGAATGTGGTTCAGCAAAGAAAACAGTTTTGCGCTGAGAGCTCGATATCCGGAGAAGAAGTGTTCGAAGCTTAGTATAATATGCCTATTTATTGTCTAATAGGCTAACAGTGAAGAATTTATTTAATATCAACTATTCAGTTGGTTATTCCTCGGAACCTTACTATATATATCGTCACGATTCAACGTATTCGCCGATCCAGTGTTACCTACATTGTACATGCAAACACTCTTTCCAACTGAAAGTTTTGTTATTGTATTTTACTTAGGAAACGAGCATCGTATGCTGGGAAAGATTTACCAAATCCTGTTCCAGACAAATTCCTGTGACTGCTTCAATGGCGTGCGAGAAAGGTGGGAAACGGGTCTGCATGAACTGAGTTAATGAAATGGCCGCAAAACTTCGAACAGGCTTGGTAAAATATCTCAAAAAGATACTAATTGTATCTTAGAATGCATAAACAATTGAAGCCATAAATTATATTCTGAACATTAACTACTATTCTAGCGGTGAGATTATCACGAACGACAAACGTTGATATTATAAAGATTATTCGATAGATTTGTTCTTATGGTGTAATAATAATAATTATTATAGTGAATTCTACCGAGTCATGATTGTAATGCATAAGACCTCAATTGAGATTCGTTTTAATGGAATTAGTAGGTTTATTGCAACTCTGGGCTTACGGTAAATTGGTAATCGACCTCCACTTCAGAAGCACGACCGAAATTCAGTACTGTTGGGCCTGTTGGCTAGAGAAACAGATAATGGAATTCAGTGTATTGAAAGAGTTGAAAGAGGTGATTCTTAAGTTAAGAGCTGAAAGACAACAAAGAATAATAGAGAACTCAGAATGAGCTATGCTTACACCCTAGGACTCTACCAGGATCCTTCCTTGCTACACTATACTTTTTGGGCGCGCTGGAGTCGGGAGAGCCTCTGAGTGTTTTTTTAAGGAGCGCTATATAAATGTCTGAATGAATGAATGAATGAATCTAATTTATCTATCAATGCAATTCTCATTTAATTGCATTATTTTATACAAGTTAAACGCAGCATTTCAAACTGTATTAGATGTGAATTTAATTTGTTATAGTAAGTGGATCAGCAAAATATATAGGCTAATGACCCATTACTAAGATTATGCGTTAATGATGGAAGCACCTGCTCGAAATAAAACACAGGAAACACAAAAACACAAAAAATCTACAGATTCAAAAAATAGAATTTATTTTTGACTCTTCTCCAAGGACCGGTGATCAGTACTTCGCGGACCTGCACCGGTCTTTGGACCCCCACTTTGAGAACCACTGGTCTAAGGTACACTCGTTTACTACACGGGTGTGCAGTATTTTTCACTAGTCGAACGAACAAAAAAAAGCGTATCGTATATTATGAAAGCACAACCCAACTCTGCATTAAAGGCCTTATTCTACCTATACCATGCACATTGCTTTTATAGTTCACGGTTCAACATGTGTTAAATGAAGGAGCATACGGCATCTGTTCTATTCAGTTCTTACTTTAAATTCCAGCGGTGCCAAAAAATTGTCCATCAACAGTAGCCTACTATTGAGAATAAAATAATGTAACTTAATTTATTTATAGCTGTAAAATTAAATAAATATGCCACCATAGCCTCATAATAAACAAAGCTTGAGTGGCGCAACACCGTGCAATGAGAAACGTCAATATCAAGCTATTACCTGATCAGCCTTCATTCAATCTGTGTAGCGTGCTCGCCCCATTGACTATGATTTCATTTTAAAATGATGGCCTATTTTTGGTATAATACTCGTTGGAGTTGGCCCTATAGGGATTCCATTAATTCGTCGCTGCATCGATCTGGGGAGATTTTTGCCAACCGATGTGCGCAATTTCACTGTAGGCTACCAATTCATCATCATGAAGCATGATGCCCTTCTGGGACGTTGCATGATGCGGCTACAAACTCCCTCCAGAGAGCGCGAGCTACCAATTGAGTTTCAGATATGATGGCTCTAGCAAGACGAATAATCCTACAAAGTATTTTATAGATTTTATAATGACATCGTTAAAAGCAATGAAAGCAGCTATAGACCTACTGTTAATATTGCTATTACTGTCACCATTTTTGCAGTTGATTTATTGCTCAAAATCACAAAATGAGAAATATGGAAACCGGATAGACCCGATAATAACATTATCAATATCAATATCCATAGGCAGAGTGCCCGTAGGAGTCCGACGCCACTCTCTGTCTCAGTCTGTCTCGCGCCATGTTGCCCAACTTCAACCGTCCGGTCAGCAGGTCTGCTCCATACCATTAACATCTTGGAGCAGCTAGATCACCTTGTCTGATTGAAGAGAATATTGGAAGAGAGGCATGAAGGACAACCTGGGTCAATGCCCGTATGTGTCCCATGCTCTCTCATCCAACTCTCTCCACCGGTCTGTCCTGACCGACCTGTGCAGTGTGCATGCCTGCTCCACATCATGACACCTTGAAGCATCTGGGCCGCTATGTCACTTGAGTAGTGGTCTTTGCGGATTTCAATCGTCTGGGTCTTTAACAGCCAGTGTATCGCCACACATCTGGCCAACCTTCCTCACTTTGTCCGGGCTTAGGACCGGCACAGGGACGTTGTTGGTTCCCTGTAATAATTATTATTAAATTATAGCCATTGCTGTCCATCATCATCAGCATCATTGTCGTCGTCATCATCATTTTAATCATTATCATCGTCATCGTCATTATCATCATCATCTTCATTCTCATCATCACCATCGTTATCATCGTTATCATCACCATCACCATCACCATCACCATCACCATCACCATCATCATCATCATCATCATCATCATCATCATCATCATCATCATCATCATCATCATCATCATCATCATCATCATCATCATCATCATCATCCTGCATGATCATCATTATCATCATCATGCTTGTTACTACTTCAGTAATCGAAATAATGGTAATGATAAACTTGACTCCTCGTATTTAGCATCTGTATCTTTCCAACCAGTTGCGGCTGTGACAATTAATAAAATCTATTGGTCATCAAGGTGGGTGCATTGGCTTTGTCTTTGCGGTCTCTGACGCTCTATGTAAACTGATCCGACCCTGTTTTGATAGCAAAAGTTTTCGTCTCCCACATATTTCATGAGATTCAACGTTACTTTGTTATGCTGGTATCGTAGATTCATTATTCATTTCATTTGAGACGTTTATTATGACTTTTCAGTATTTAATTTTGGTTTATTGACACTTAATTTTAGATGCAGGCCATCATTTAAAACGATATGCACTTGGACATTGCTGAGTACAAACCAGTTTATTCCATTTGGTATGATTGAACGCTGGACAATAAATCTTAAGACTTTTCGAATATGGAATAAGTTTTGCATATTATTATCGGCCTGTGTTGGCCTGAAGGCCTACTAACATTATTTAACCAGGAGCATTTTTTACCGAATCCGAAGTCGTTTTCTGTTGCAATACTTCACAAGTCTTTTAACACTTTGAAGGTGAGAGGTCTTGTATGAGTCGGCGGCAACCTTTGTCAACATGTCCTATGCCGGTTGCAGCTGTACCGGTAACGATTAATGATATAATTCTATTCATCATCAGGGTGCCTGCCCTGGCTTTGTCTCTGCGGTCTCTGACGCTCTATGTAAACTGATGCAACATTGTTTTGATAAAAAAAGTTGTCCTCTCCCCGCATATTTCAAGGTATTCCACGTTACTTTGACATGCTAATTGACGTCATAGATTGATTACCAGTATGGCTTTTTAATCATTTCAAGTTTGGTCTATTGATATTTAGTTTTAGATGGAAGTCTTGACATTATAATACATAAAGTGAAATGCACCTGGGCATAGCAGAATCACATAAGTTTAGGCTACTTCATTTAGTATAATTAAACGCTGGGCAATAAATGGGAAAACTTCAGCAATTTTGGGGGAAATTTGCATGTTGTTGTCTTAACGTGTAGGGCTGTAGGCCTTTATTTACATTATATAAACAAAAGCCATGCCACCGAATTCGCAGTCGTTTTCTGTTGCAACACTTCGCAAGTCTTTGAAACGCTTTCGCTATCGTAACTTGGCTGTGAGTGCTTTTGTATGAGTCGGCAACAATCTTTGCTAACATAATTATTGTGGGCGCGTCTTTGACTAGAGTTGGGTCAACAGTTACTGGTGGCAAACATTGTCTATCCGGTTGCGGATGGTGACCAGCCATGGGTCAAAAGAGTATCTAACGTCTGTTCAACAGAGGTCCTACTTAAATCATCTTCATCTGAAGATCTTGATGGTCTTTTTGAGAAAATGCTTTCGCTATCATAATGGTATTCATAAACGTAGCCTAATAGTCAAGCTTAATTAAAGGCCACTAGAAAGTGTAGCCTTGGACAACAGCTTATGGCCTATTATACGAGCGCTGAGTTAAATCAGAGGGTATTTATTTTCAAACGCTAGTCAACAGGACGTCCGAGTTCGGCTCCCCTGGTGGACACAATCATTCACTGAATGCATCATACTTAGATACCCGATGTTGCCTCTCGTCTGTGACTCTATTACGGAGCTGAAACTTTGCAATGAACTGAAGACTCGGGTCTGCATCATACTGATCACTACTTAGGTACCCGGTGTTTCCTGTTGCCCGATCTTGAAGTGCATCTTTTGTGTAGGCTATAATTCTCAGATGCATCATCAGCCATCGAATACTTGGTTGGTAATGTATTCTGATTCACTGCTGCAATTCACAGTGTTTGCGAGAGTTCGCAAACGGACCCAGGGCATCATTAATTTATTTGAGAAATCTATATAGCTCTTCTTCAACGTATGCTACTCAGAAGCGCACACGGCCCAACCATGGCCAAGTACGACAGTTTTCAGATTCTGAGGAAAAGAGTGTAGTGCCCCTCTGAGCAATAAGTGCAGGGTCGGATAGCAGTCCGCGAGCGGGGAACCAGAGCCGATCGAAGGGGGATCAACGCTGGACACCAGAAGTGGAACAACAGAGCCCTTGCAGAAGCGGTTGAACCAGTCCCTCAATGCACCGCCCATCAACGCACAGACACTGTAGGCAATCCGCTTCGGGAATATAATTTGAGACATGACCTAATTTTGGGATATGAGAATAATCCGCTCTATACAGCCGATCCGGTGAGCCGGTATTCCATCACCCAGGGTGCCGGAGCAGTCAAGGCGGGGATACTACGAAAGAGTGAACATGGGTAGAGGAAGCACCAAGAAATCGAAAATTGGTTGAGGATCTTTTCTGGTTCCAGCTAGCTTCGCAAACCGGAAAACGTAGGTTCCCAACTGAATTTTTCCCGGCTCATAATGTAGCGTAAGAGCGTTTATTGTGGTTAACAGAGCTTTAAATTATATTGGTTTCGTCGCTAGTCGGCGTCATGTTGAGAGGTTCAGAGATTTCGTGACGCTAGACCATAGGCCTATGCAGAAGAAGTGTCTCATTTCTCATCTGACTCATCAATCCGTTTCTATCTTAAAATAAGCGTATACTTGTAGGTCCAATGGTAAAGACAGAAAGTTGTTTATCATTTCAATTCACATCTCACACTGCATATTTTGGGCGGGAAATCTATTTCTGCACCTAAGTCAGATGAGATTCTTAATTGCCGCTAATCAAATATCTGGCACCTAAGGAGTATTTTGCGGAAATTTGCCGCCTACAATGCAAATCTTCAAGGAAATTTGTGTTTCAGATGAAGATCTTTGCTGTGGCATTTTTTCATCTGATCGCCTTTCTTCTCCTTGTTCCATTAGGTTTCGCAGACAATTCACAGGAGTAAGTAGCCACAGACATAGGCAATCAAAAAATAGTAGTACAGGGTGGTTCAAAAGAAACACTAGGATTTTTGCAAATATTCTGGCAATTATTAATGATTTTTATATCAAGTTTCCCAGTCGTTAAGGTAATTCATAGGATGCACATTGCACAACTGCCAATTGCAATAAAATATTTCAAAACAGAACAAAGGTTATATTGCTTCTAGTGAGTCTACCCACTGTTTTTGACGATCCAAAAACCATAACGCAATAAGTAAAGATACAAGCGCCATTTTATTAAGTCACATCTCAAATAACTGTTATCCAATATACTTGAAGTGTAACCAGTGGCCTCAACTTACCTATCCATTTTCACAGCTACGACTCCGATGTCACTTGGAGAATTTAGAAACATCATGACATTCAATTTTTGGATTTAAAAAGTTTGCCTACTTTACTACGAACCAGGCTATTTGTGCCATTTTTACTAAAAACATAATCAAGGCGAAAAAGGAATGTTTCTGAGCATTTTTAACAGTTGTCGTTACATGCTCTCGTTGAAAAGTCATTAGTTAAGGTAGGTGCACCTGCCGTTTGCAAGTCTGTCCGTCTATTTTTCTGTCCTTCTGTTTGTCTCAGTGTGTGAAACTACTAACTAGCCTCTCTGTCTGTCCGGCTGCATAGTTGTCTGTCTTTATTGGCTTACAATCATAATTTGGACCTATCTGCTCAATTTCGCAAGTTCTGTTCCAAATAGCCTATAATTTGTTTCACCTTCATTTCGAGTTATTTAATCAAACAAGCTCAACAACTAGAACGAGTTGTTCTTTAAGGTGGGTCAAAGAGGTCTCCTATGGCTAACTTTATTATGATTGCTCTGTATTGATCGCTACATCATGACTGAAACTGTGAGCAATCGATTCTTCAAACCATGGTCAATGCCTGGTTGTCATAAGGATATTCTGCAAAACTCTTCCTTGATATTTCTGAATTTCCGAGATATTCTTAAACTGCAACTTTTCAATCTGGCTGTGGCCAAGGATAACAATGCCAGAAATATGATAATTAATTAAAAACCCATGAATTACCTCGTTGTCAGGCAAATCATCTTTTCCTGTATTAAGAAACATACTGATGAGCTATTATTATATTCATTTTGTTAATCCACCGACTGAATTTTTATTCCGTTCTGGTAAACAAATAAAGCCTCCATGGTACAATGGAATGGTAGGCCTAAATAGCACTATTGAACAACCGTTGCAGTTACAGCAAAAGTCTACAAGGATTTTTATAGGTCTATTGAAAATGTTGGCCTACTCGTCCGTCCATTTAAACATTATTGCTTCAATAGCTTATTAAACATTGGGATCAATTGTAAATATTTGCAAAATAGGAATAAATAGTACCATTGGGAGTGTCCGTACTAGTTGCAGTCGTTGTTGATGTAGGCTAAGCTATTGGATATTCAATGCTTCAGCAGTTGGAGTACGAATTTGTATACATAGGCCTAACTAAATAATTTTTAAAAACTTAAAATTTTTGATTTTCCTTTAACTTAATATACGGTGTGGTGATATCAATCAGTGTATGGTATATTCCCTGATTGGAGGCAAATCCAGGATTCGGGAAATTTTTCTAATGACTTTTATTCTGTGTGTTAAAGACTCCAATTCCAATAACTATTATTTTTTTTTAAATCACGGTAGTGAAGTCTGATCTTTTAAATCTAATGACCTGTTTTATGTTAATGTTTTTTCATCATAAATTGTGACAGTAGTGTTATACAGCCCTACATGTAGAAAAGTAGCCCAGACATTTTCTGGGGAACGTTATTCCTAGGCTGGGAACCTTCTATCTGTAGACTGTAGATGCCTAAATTAAACATTTGACAACAATTATGCACCTCGAAAACTGTTAAAGAGGATTTCGTTGATGATGACTATGAAAATTTTAGTTGATCTTACTGGATTCCGGAGACAGCACTTTTAAAGATTTTATCTCTCTTGACAGGCAAAACAAACCGCAAAGTCACCCAAATCTGCCAACGGAAACTAAACGAGGGTCAGTTTTATACCAGCTTTCAAATCCAACTCCATAGTAGGCCTAATGATGTCGAAGCAATCAGAGAATGAGATTTGATTATTTCATTGTCAACATTTCTAGCAGTAGGCCTAAATCTTATTTGCGGTGTAATTAGAAACGGGTCGGAAAACTCAAGATAGCGAGAACCTATAATCGGCTCTACGCAGAACCTAGAAATTATGGGACCAAAAGGCCTATTATCATCTTGCACCCGTATGGGGTTTCATAATATTATGGACGGTTCCCATCGGAAGTAGAGCCTACGTGGATACGGGAGAAAGTGCACACGACCGGTAGGTCAAGATACGAGGTTATTATCTACGAAGATGCATTGAGGGGAAAAGGAGGAAATGAGTTGTCTGGATTTGAACCCAGGTTAAGTAGAGGTAAACATGTTCTATAACGAACTGCCAAACAACCATGGGCGGAGAATTAGGGGGGGGGGCAGCGGGGGACGGTCCCCTCCAAAGTTTGTGGTGGGGGACAGAGGTGCTTATATACCCCAATATTTCAGAAATAGCATTATAAATTTCGACAATGTTATCCACTGTTTATCCGTAATGATCAATTTTATTATGATGACAGCCTAAAATGCTATAATTACAGCTTGCAAATTCAAAAATATTTTAAACACTGGGAGGGGACAAATATTGAAGTCTTAAGCCATGTCACTGAGCACTGAAATCATGAATAATTTTGTGAAGATGGCAGTTAGAAAATCTACGATTACAGTGTGAAAATCCAAACAATTGGGATGCGACACTCTTAAGAATTAAACCTTGACTATCAGCATTGGAAACTGAGTAATTTTATTAAGATGACAGCTTAAATTCATACAATATTAAAATATGGAAATTTAAAAATATCTAAACAATGTCGAGGTGACATTCATTAAATTCTTAAGCCATGTCATTCAGTAATAAAATTATGAGAAATTTTGTTGAGATCACATTCTAAAATGTTTCCATTGCAGTGTAGAAATAAATTTTTTTTTTAAATAATGAGGGGGTACTCAAAGGAGGAGAGCAACGCTGTTCACGTAATTATCCATGTAGGAATTAGACGTCCCTGGCTTCCAGATTCAAATCACTACCGAAAACAACATTTATTTTTGAAGTCTTAAATTAGGATTTTTAGCATTCAAATGATGAGCTATTTCGTTAAAATGACAGCACAAAATGTTACAATTGCAGTGTGGAAATTCAAAACATTCTGACATTGGAGATACACTTTTGAAGTCCTAAACCAGGGCTATTAGCACTGAGAAATGAGCAATTTTGCTAAAATTACAGCCTAAAATGCCACAATTGCAGCATGAAAATAAAAACATTCGACATTTAGTCTTAAGAAGGTGGTACAAACCCCTTTTCCTTCGCGCCTCGGCGATTGTTTTTCGGCCGCTCGTCCGTTCCCACCCCCCCAAGCTCGGACCAAGTCTCCGCCTATGCAAACAACACTGATGAACAAGCGTGGTAATATAACATTTAATTTACATCAAACATAAAAAATGAACAATACTTTAAAAACTTGTAAAAAATTTAGTGTGTGTAATTACACGCTTCATGGGATTGCCACTGAAAACGCTGCGTTGATTTATGTGTAGAAACAAATATCCGCCGCACCACTTCTTCTTCAGCACCCCAAAGAGGCAGAGGAAGATCTGTGCCATCTGTCAGTCTCTATTCAACATCAGTTCCAGTGACTGCAGAAATGATCTGAATGGAGCGAACAGTATATGCCGTCTTTCCATTATCGAAGATCCGATGAAGGTTGGAGAACAGTGGATACAAAAATCGTTTGATGAGAAGTAAGATCACAGCGGTTTTTTCGGTTTACTCGTTTGCTGAGACACATTCTAAATCTTAGCTGCAATATGCAATTTCCCTGCCATAGATCGTCGGTAAATGCCGAATAAAAAACGAAAACAGATCGTTTTTCCCAAAGAGTGGCGGCGCCAGGATTTCAGTTTGGGCGGAGGCTGAATTTACAGGGAAAATTTTCCGTTTTCAGTCGCCAAAATTTCTGACGACCTTTTTTTAGTCATCGACCAAAATCCCAAGAATATGTTCCATTTCTGCCGTCAAAATTTCTGACGACCTTTTTTTGTCTCAAGAAAATCGGTCCTTTTTCATATCCGCCAAACTATCTGGCAAATCTCGTGCATACCGTTACGCTTCGTTTGGGGGGGGGGCTAAAGGGGTTAATCGTCAAAATTTTCCATTTTTACATGGGAAAAATGGATGGCCTTTTTAGGTGGGCTTAGCCCCTTAGCCCCCTCCCTAGCGCCGCTACTGTCCCCAAATACAAAAAGACTTAATAAATTAGATAATTGGAAAATTGATTTTGATTTATTACATCTTGTCGTGAATTTTAAATGGAAATCCTTCTTTAAGCCTATACGCAATTCAATTTTAATCAGCAAATGACAAACTTCATTAGGGTTTATAGTAAAAAAGATTTAACCTAATATTGATATAAAAAAAGGTCAATCAGTGTGGTTGTCCAAAAGAAAAGTCGGAAGGAAATCGTCGTCTTTCCATTATTTCCAATGCTGCTAATGTGTGGAATAAGAAAGCAAGCCTACTTAATCAGCTTAGACTCTGCTCATAGGCCTATATGACATTGAAATGTCGAACCCGGCTGATCCGCGTTTCAGGTGTGACAGAATCTCAAGGATGTGTGTTAATTTCTTGATTTCACGTAGAGAAATAGAAAATGAAGATGGATATCCGGTAGAGCCATACAGCTATTTCGACACTCCGGAGAAACTGCGAAGAATCTGCATGATCTGCATGATGCAGTTGAAGAACTTCAATTCCGATGACTGCATCAATGACCAGAAAGGAGCAAAAGATAGATGCGAAAATATGGTATGTGAAATCCCGAAAACGTTTGAGGCATGGTGGAATCAACATTACGTATGAAGTGAAGTATGATCACAGCTTCCGAATACATTTATATATAGCCTAATATCTGCAAAATTCTGTATGTATTAATTTTTAGTTCAGTAATTTAGGTTAAGCTAGCAAGAAAACATCAGATTCTATTGAAAGATCTACAGAAGCAAAAATTAACATAGTTCTGAACTTATGTCTCATGCCAATAATATTTATACAAATAAAACTACACAAAGTAGGCCTATTTATGTTTAATTAGTTGCCCCGATGCATCAATTCGATGTGTCACAGTTAGAAGATTCATGGCAGCAGACAAAATAATATCCCAATACGTCGGAACATGAATCATAATCAATCATCATCATTACCAATTTTCTTATTATTACCAATGTCATCACTTCTCTAACTGTTCAATTGCTTCAATAAAAAAAACTCGCAAGAATTCGTCAGATCTATAATATTCAACTTGTTTTTATTGCGGTAGTTATAACAAAGCACTGTGAATAGTTAGAAGACTCATTTTCTTACGAGCTTTGCTATTGTAGTACAGTCACTATTTTACGCAGGGAAGAAACATCGGATGCGGGGAATGATATGCCAAATTCTGTTTCAGATAAATTCCTGTGACTGTCTGAAGGACGAACAGAGGGACCAAACAGACCGGCATGGACTGGTTTAGCGAAATTCCGCATAACATCGACTAGGCTAGAAGAATACCCCCCAAACATCAACAATTTAAGTCAAATTACATTCTGAACATCACTACTAACTATTCTAGGAATGAGTTGGTCACAAAAGACCAGCATTGATTTATAATAAAGATAATGCTATGCAGTTTAATTGTTTTATTCTTATGATCTACTATATTCTAGTCATCTAGTGACTTCTACGGCGCTAAACGTGTCTTATGTGGCAGTAGGCCTATGCTAGAACCAACGTCCTTAAACTTTTCATACTGTACCAGAGTTCCCTAGTGTAGAATAAACAATCGAGTGACATCCAAAATGCTTCCAGTCAACCACAATTCAAACGACTTAACCGATCCCTCACATTATACACACACAAAATACATGATATCCGGTCCTGCTCCGGTATGTCTATCTAACTCATACTGAGCCCCTCACTTGTTCAATAGACCCCTAACTAGCAAGACATGTCCCTTCAGGTGTGTCCAATGGTCGCACATGAACTCTTTTTAAATTCGGTGTTTAATTGTTTCCTTGGTAAAACTGTTCAATTGCTGTCAAGTTTGTTTAAATGTGTCTCTACTGTGTTCGACGACGAACTAATTTAATTGAATTGAATTGAATCATCGTGCTGTTCAAGACCTCAATCGAGATTTGCTTTTATGGAATCGTATGTATAAATCCATTCTCAGAAGCACGACCGAAATTCAGTTGACCGTAAAAGCTGGGAATGGGGCAGGCCTACGGTTGATTCGTAAGTTGAAAGAGGTCAATCAGATTATTCTTAAAGTAAGAGCTGAAAATCAACAAACAGTCAAAACACAGTAGACGGACTTCCAAACGCTCGGGCCAACCACCGAGAATGCTGATGAAGTTTTGGCCTACATGTGTGAAAGAGGTAGCTTAATGTTTATCCGTAAATTCCTTTGAAATTTATATAGCGCCTCTCAAAAACTACTCAGTGGTGCTTCCGACTCCAGCGTGCCAACAGAGAGCAGTTTTCAGTTTAGTGAGGAAGGATTCTGGTAGAGTTCCAGTGTGCAGACGCAATTCTAATGGAAGGCCATGCTAGACCACTGGGCCAACCACAGCGAAGGCTCGATTCTTTATGGTTGCAGTGCGAACAAACGGAACTATAAAGCGTTCTTCAATACCCAACGCAGATCAGCATAGCTCTCGGAGTTAAGTTGGGGAGTGGCCCTGACGATATCACCATACCAAAGTAGCTACCATGAACTCAATACGCTGGCGAATAAAAAGCCAATGAAGCACCTCCAGCATAATATTATAGTTGGAGACGTGACAACGTTAAGATTTACACAACGAGGCACGCAGCATAGTGCAATATCCGCCGGCCCAGACAAGCCTTTCTTCCGAATTGGAGGTCCAAGTAGAGCAATAATAGTCAATGTGGGATATAACGAAGGAATTCACTAAAGCAAGAGTAAGTAATTCACTAAAGTAACCTAAAGCAGCAGGTGATGTAAGAGAACGGATGACTGTGCGAAGTTAATAGCAGTCTCAAGCAAGGCGGTGAAGTTGAGGAGCAAAGTGAGTTTTTGTTCAATCTGGACAATCTAGGTCATGAACCGTGGTTGCAAAGACAAAGCCAGGAAATTCAGATGCAAGAGCAGTGTGGTTAAGTTTGGCAAGCTACTGCCGTGTGTCCAACCAAATATTATTATTATTATTATTATTATTATTATTATTATTATTATTATTATTATTATTATTACTATTACTATTATTATTATTACTATCATTATCATTATTCACCATCATCATTATTATTATTGTTCACCATCATCATAAAATCATCATCATCATCATCATCATCATCATAGCTGCTATTACAGTATTGTAGTAATAACAATGGCAATGAAAACTTTTCTCCTACTTAGCATCGTTATCCGTTTTATCAACTGTAGGCTAGCTGTCACAATAATATTAAAAAGTACCGGTAATAACCGCAAGATCGTCACAGCGCGTGCTTTACAATTGTCTTTGCGGACACTAACGTTCTATGTGAACCCACACGACTCTGCTTTGATAAACTTGATTTAACTTAGCGTCCGTGGCTTAATGTTTCCCTCCCCCCACACAGTTCAGGTGGCTTAATGATATACACGCACCTTTATTTTGCTTATTTGCGTAATAGATTGATTATGCCCTATTACTTTGACACCATCCTATCATGTAGCTGATCAATTGCGTAACAAGTTGCACTGGCTGCGTGTTCCCCAGCGGATTACATACAAACTGTGTCTTATAACATACAATGCGCTGCATATCAACCTGATGCCGGACTACATCTCTGACTTCTGCATTCGAGGAGCAGACAATCGTCTAAGATCCTCGTCGAAGGTCTGCTACAAGTCCCACGGTGTTCTACGATGTTTGGCGAATGCTCTTTGTCTCTGTCAGGACCCACTGCATGGAACAATATTCCCGAGTATGTGAAGAATGCACCATATCTGGATGGATTTATATCAAGACTCATGACGTATCTGTTTAAACAATCACGTAATTGCCAGTAACTTTTTGAACTCGTGTACAGCGCCCTTTCCTTTGGCTTCGGCTCTGCTACGGCGCTATACAAATCGTAATAAGATTATGATTATGATTATGATTATTATAATTATTATTATTATTATTATTATTATTATTATTTTATATTATATCATTGCTGTTGTTGTTGTTGTTGTTGTTGTTGTTGTTGTTGTTGTTGTTAATTTGATGACTTTTGCCAAACGTTCATTTTGTTAATGCGCTGATTTTATTATTTGGCTTGCTGCACAGACAGATTTTCGTAAGAAATGAAAAGATTAAGTGTGAATAGGCAGAAAGAGAACCTCTAACTAGACTACGCCTACAGGGAATGAAGTCAACCAGTCATTTTAGGTCCTAATGATCGTTAATTGATCCCTTTCTACATCAAAAACAGCTTATCATTGCCAGGCGGACAGCTTTCCATTGCACATTTATGTGCATTTAGGTTAACCATTAGATTGGACTTAAAGGCCTCTGATCCTAGCTAAACTTATTCTAAGCTACTGAATTCCTGACCAAAACATTCTTGTTCTGCTATATAAAATTATATATAGCAGAACAACAATGTTTTAAGCAGAGCCCTATCTGTTAGAAATGATACGATAGAGCCCATAATGACTCTAGCCCATCAACATCTAACTTTCTCCTATTATCTCTAACTCTATACTAATCCTAACCCTAGCTCTTAAATTAAACCTATTAAAAAAAGTAAATCTATGCCTTGGAGAATTTGGCTTCGCACAGAATGGCTCCATTTTTAGCTGGTTTAGAACGGGGATGTTTGTAGCAGGCAGCCTAATGATCGCAATTAGATTTGAAAGCGACAAGGGAGAGACCCACAATAACAGAAGTCGCTACGTGGTGCGAGGCGGCTCACATCACTCGCTTAGTGTGTACCACTCCATGTGGTGTGCATAACTCTATTTTAAATCCACGAAGGCATTCATACCAACCCGAAAGTATGTATTCATGACTTCCTTCCACTATCGATCGAAATTTATTGAAAAGACAAAGTAGGCCTGCAACCGCTTGCAGTTGACGCTTTCTCTAACGTTAGCTAAGACGTTGTGGCGGTTAAAGTTTGGAGAAGCGGTGCAGATACGTGTTAACAGCGCTCGTTTTATTCACAAGAAATGCACTTCAGTGTTTTTTACTGGTCGATGAATCTATGTCGCAAGGCAAATCATCGTCGCTGCTTCTATGAAACATGCGCCATGGCAACGGATGACGTCATTGCCATTTTTATAATTTAATTATGACGTCTTGATTAAGCATGCCATAAGATTCAAAACTGTAGCAAAATTATTGTATAACCCAGTGGTTCTATAACGAACTGCCAAACAACCATCGGCGGAGACTTAGGGGGGCAGCGGGCGAAGGTCCCCTCCAAAGTTTGTGGTGGGGGACGGAGGTGCTTATATCCTCCCCAATATTTCAGAAATAGCATTATAAATTTCGACAATGTTATCCACTGTTTATCCGTAATGATCAATTTTATTATGATGACAGCCTAAAATGCTATCATTACAGCTTGTAAGTTCAAAATATTTTAAACACTGGGAGGGGACAAATATTGAAGTCTTAAGCCATGTCACTGAGCACTGAAATCATGAATAATTTTGTGAAGATGACAGAAAATCTACGATTACAGTGTGAAAATCCAAACAATTGGGATGCGACACTCTTAAGAATTAAACCTTGACTATCAGCATTGGAAACTGAGTAATTTTATTAAGATGATAGCTTAAATTCATACAATATTAAAATATGGAAATTTAAAAATATCTAAACAATGTCGAGGTGACATTCATTAAATTCTTAAGCCATGTCATTCAGTAATAAAATTATGAGAAATTTTGTTGAGATCACATCCTAAAATGTTTCCATTGCAGTGTAGAAATAAAAAAAAATTAAATAATGAGGGGGAACTCAAAGGAGGAGAGCAACGCTGTTCACGTAATTATCCATGGAGAAATTAGACGTCCCTGGCTTCCAGATTCAAATCACTACCGAAAACAACATTTATTTTTGAAGTCTTAAATTATAATTTTTAGCATTCAAATGATGAGCTATTTCGTTAAAATGACAGCACAAAATGTTACAATTGCAGTGTGGAAATTCAAAACATTCTGACATTGGAGATAGCCTACACTTTTGAAGTCCTAAACCAGGGCTATTAGCACTGAGAAATGAGCAATTTTGCTAAAATTACAGCCTAAAATGCCACAATTGCTGCATAAAAATAAAAACATTCGACATTTAGTCTTAAGAAGGTGGTACAAACCCCTTTTCCTGCTCGGCGCTTCGCGCCTCGGCGATTGTTTTTCGACCGCTCGTCCGTTCCCACCCCCCCAAGCTCGGACCAAGTCTCCGCCTATGCAAACAACACTGGTGAACAAGCGTGGTAATATAAAATTTAATTTACATCAAACATAAAAAATGAACAATACTTAACAAACTTGTAAAAAAATTTAGTGTGCGTAATAATTATTATTACACGCTTCAGTGGCGGCGCCAGGGGGGGGCTGGAGGGGGCTAAGCCCACCCTGAATGCGGCTCAGCCCCCCCAAAGCAAAATGCGGAAAATGTCTATAACGGCTTTCGTAATAAGAAAACTATAGACAATGATCAATGTCATCGAAATCTACTTTGAGAATGAAGTTAGCGACTTCATTTTTTGGCCTCAGTCTATGAAAACGGGTGACAAGTTTGCACCTTTATCTTTTGACCATACAACCGGACATGGTTCTCGAAATTGTCGAAGAAACAACGTGGCTCTTAGACACCTCGTTCCAGATTGAAACCATTTTATAAGTATTAGATGTATAGAAAAATATCGAAAATGCCGTCCTTCAGAAAGTGGTGCAATGTTGTATTTTCTCTTGATTTTTCGCATATTTCACAAATTTTAACATTGTCACAAAAGAATGTTTAGGATTTTCTCCCTTCTGCAATCAACTATATAATCATAGCATAGATGCTTGCGCCAGTGGCGTCGTCAGAGGGCTAGGGGTTATAGCCTCTAAATGCGGATCGCCCCCAAAGCAAAAAGCAGGAAATATCAATTACGGCTTATTTCGTAATAAGAAAGCTAGACAATGGTCAATGGCATCGAAATCAACTATATATACAATATACAATATTGCAATATACAATATTATATATATATATATATATATATAGTTTTATAGGTCATTTAATTCGTTGCATAGCAAATGCTACAAATTTAGCGAACCAGTTTTGTTGCATTTAGTAGCTGCCTACAGTACTGTAAACCGTTCCTTCTTTATGGAATGGAAGCTGTCAGCCCTACCAAAAGTGAGCTGAACTATTTAGAGTACACCTAGAGCTCTGCGGTATGTAAATTTTTTTAAGTCTCCCATAGAAGTGTTGCATCTGTACTGCACATCATGCATGAAAATAATATTACATACTGCTGGTTATCCAGATGATTGCGTTTTATCCAGAAATTCCTTTGACACAACAATGTAGTCGTCAGATTTGCGTCATGTTTCTCTTACACACCTCAAATGTGTGCGCTCTTTTTATTTTCGGTATAATAATTATTATATTCTTGCTGTGTATACCACCACTGTCTGGGAATGTCGGCCTACGTTTGATATAATGGTCAACTAAGAAGTCCTAGTGCTATTAGCATATACATGTAAAACATTTGTGTTCGGATAATTATATGTATATATATAAATATATATATACATAAAATAATTGTGTGCATATATCTAAGCATGCATATTTTCATATTAAGGAAACTTAAACTGTTTTCTGTCATTAGTAATATGCAGGCAGATAATAATTATAATAGTGTCCTGTGAATTCTCTTGGACACCTTTATTGTGATTTATTTTTATTTGTGATTATTTAATTGAATGTCCAGGGTAACGGCCTCTGTTGACATAGACAATTTCTGAATAACAATACTGTGTTGGACACCTTTATTGCGATAACTTGGAACTCGAGTCTGTGTCCATGGTTGACTTTTTATACTATAGTACTGAATTGCACACCATTGTATTGTGGAATTTCTGAATAATAATGCGCTGTTGGACACCTTTATTTTGATTTTTTTTAATTTGTGATTACTTTAATTGAATGTCCAGGGTAACGGTCTCTGTTGTCATAGACCCTTTCTGAATAATAATACTGTGTTTGTCCATGGGCGACTTTTTATACGATAATACTGAATTGCACACCATTTTTTTGTAAAATTTCCGAATATTAATTCTCTGTTGGACACCTTTTATTGTGACAACTTGGATCTCGAGTTTGTGTCTATGGTTGACTTTTTATACGAAAATGATGAATTGCACACCATTTTATTGTGAAATTTCTGAATAACAATACTGTGTTGGACACCTTTTATTGTGACAACTTGGATCTCGAGTTGACTTGGTTGACTTTGTATACAATAATACTGAATAGCACACCATTGTATTGTGTAATTTCTGAATATTAATACGCTGTTGGACACCTTTATTGTGATTTATTTTTATTTGTGATTATTTTAATTGAATGTTTAGGGTAACGGCCTCTGTTGTCTTAGACCATTTTTGAGTAATAATACTGTGTTGGACACCTTTATTGTCATAACTTGGAATTCGAGTCCGTGTCCATGGTCGACTTTTTATACGATAATACTGAATTGCACACCATTTTATTGTGAAATTTGTGTATATTAATTCGTTGTTGGACACCTCTTATTGTGATAACGTGGAACTCTAGTCAACGTGGTTTTTGAGTGCTTGCACATCGGTATGTCAAAGACAATAGGGACTTACATTACCTCACTGTCTGCACCACATAGCTACTCGGGCTGCTGTGTGCACACGCACTGTATATACTGCATAGCCTTTGCTCAGCTCTGTCTCCAACTCGGGGTATGGTACAGCGCGGTCACGGCATAGACTTTACGCTAACGCGTTTGAGGACCTCCCAGTCTCCTTTGCTATCTTAGTCGGACACCTTTGTTTATGTTAATTCGGAACTTAATCTAGGATTGCGGCCGGACACACCAAAAATCAAAAACCTCAGCAAATTAACCCACTCAATCTCCAACTACATCTTGCAATGGAATATTTATGTGGAGCGCGTTTGTGCCAGTGCACTATTTCTTGTAAAACCCTTGGTCGGTATGTGCTTCGTTCATGCATTCGGCACTCGCAGCTTCGCGCGATTGCAATATGACCGCCCTGGACGAAAATGTTCTAGTCGCGTCTCTGAGAGGGAGGAAGGCTTGGGGCTTCAGCCCCCCCCAAACCTGAAATCCTGGCGCCGCCACTGACACGCTTCATGGGATTGCCACTGATAACGCTGCGTTGATTCATGTGTAGAAACAAATATCCGCCGCACCACTTCTTCTTCAGCACCCCAAAGAGGCAGAGGAAGATCTGTGCCATCTGTCAGTCTCTATTCAAAATCAGTTCCAGTGACTGCAGAAATGATCTGAATGGAGCGAACAGTAAATGCCGTCTTTCCATCATTGAAGATCCGATTTTGGTTGGAGAACAGTGGACACAAAAATCGTTTGATGAGAAGTAAGATCACAGCGGTTTTTTCGATTTTCTCGTTTGCTGAAACACATTCTAAATCTTAGTTGCAATATGCAATTTCCCTGCCATTGATCATCGGTAAATGCCGAATAAAAAAGAAAAACAGATCGTTTTCCCAAAAGAGTGGCGGCACCTGGATTTCAGTTTGGTAGGGGGCCTGAATTTGCGGGGAAAATTTTCCGTTTTCAGTCGCCAAAACTTCTGACGACTTTTTTGTCTCAAGAAAATCGGTCCTTTTTCATATCCGCCAAACTATCTGGCAAATCTCGTTCGTACCTTTACGCTTCGTTTTTGGGGGCTAAAGGGGGTTAGATCTAATCGTCAAAATTTTACATTTTTACATGAGAAAAAATGGATGGCCTTTTTTAGGATGGCTTAGCCCACTAGCCCCCACCCAGCGCCGCTACTGTCCCCCAAATACAAAAAGACTTAATAAATTAGAAAATTGAAAAATTGATTTTGATTTATTACATCTTGTCGTGAATTTTAACTGGAAATCCTTCTTTAAACCTATACGCAATTCAATTTTAATCAGCAAATGACAACTTCATTAGGGTTTATAGTAAACAAGAATTAGTCTAATATTGATCTTAAAAAAGGTCAATCAGTGTGGTTGTCCAAAAGAAAAGTCGGAAGGAAATCGTCGTCCAAATACCGGTTCGCTTTTAATTGTAGTGTATATGATCATTTATAAAGCGCCTCTTACAGATTAGCTATTCAGAGGCGCTATCAGCGTCACAGCCCCGATGAAATAAAAAAGACTTCAAGTGGCGAAGAGCTGAAGATGATACCCCCAATAAGATCTTACTACGGATAGTGGGAGGGAGGTCATTCCACATAGAAGGGCCTACAATGGCAAAGGCACGGTGTTGGGCCATGGCAGGCCTTGCCCTTTGAACCAAGAGATCTAGTCGATCAGCACACCGGAGAGGGCGGGAAGAGACTGCAGAGTGGGGTTTATGCATCAAGTCACAAAGGTATTTAGGAGCTTGCCCAGTTTGAGTTTTTTAAACTAAGAGCAGTACCTTGAATTGGATACGAGAGGCAGCAGGAAGCCAGTGAAGAACATCAGTCATGTAGGTAGATTAGGCCTGTAATATTGAAGTGGAAGTGATGCATGAAATTTAAGACATAACTCAATGCTGCTAATGTGTGGAATAGGAAAGCAAGCTTACTTAATCAGCTTAAACTCTGATCATAGGCCTATATGACATTGAAATGTCGAACCCGGCTGATCCGCGTTTCAGATGTGACAGAATCTCAAGGATGTGTGTTAATTTCTTGATTTCACGTAGAGAAATAGAAAATGAAGATGGATATCCGGTAGAGCCATACAGCTATTTCGACACTCCGGAGAAACTGTGCAGAATCTGCATGATCTGCATGATGCAGTTGAAGAACTTCAGTTCCGATGACTGCATCAATGACCAGAAAGGAGCAAAAGATAGATGCGAAAATATGGTTTATGAAATACCGAAAACGTTTGAGGCATGGTGGAATCAACATTACGTATGAAGTGAAGTATGATCACAGCCTCCGAATACATTCACATAATTATAATATCTGTAAAATTCCTTATGGATTAATTTCTGAAAACAATAATTTAGGTTAAGCTAGCAAGAAAACATCAGATTCTATTGAAAAATCTACAGAAGCAAAAATTAACATAGTTCTGAACTTATGTCTCATGCCATTTTATACCAAAAAAAACTACACAAAGTAGGCCTATTTATGTTTAATTAGTTGCCCTGATGCGTCAATTCGATGTGTCACAGTTAGAAGATTCATGGCAGCAGACAAAATAATATCCCAATACGTCGGAACGTGAATCATAATCAATCATCATCATTCCCATTTTTTTTATTATTATCAATGTCATCACTTCTCTAACAGAACTGCTCTTCAATAAAAACTCGCAAGAATTCGTCTGATCTATTATAATTATTCAACTTGTTTTATTGCGGTAGTTATAACAATGCACTGTGAATAGTTCGAAGAGTCACTTTCTTAACGAGCTTTGCTATTGTAGTACAGTCACTATTTTACGCAGGAAAGAAACATCGGATGCGGGGAATGATCTGCCAAATTTCTGTTTCAGATAAATTCCTGTGACTGTCTCAAGGGCGACAGAGGAACCAAGCAGACCGGCATGGACTGGTTTAACGAAATTCCGCATAACATCGACCAGGCTAGAAGAATATCC
This sequence comes from Lumbricus terrestris, assembly GCA_949752735.1. Lineage (NCBI taxonomy): Eukaryota > Metazoa > Annelida > Clitellata > Crassiclitellata > Lumbricidae > Lumbricus > Lumbricus terrestris. Next base: position 73,435,428 of record OX457038.1, on the reverse strand, counting down.
CCCAAACGATACCAATTGCATCTAAGAATACATCAACAATTTAAGCCATAATTATATTCTGAACATAACTACTAACTATCCTAGAGATGAGTCTATCACAAAAGACCCGCATTGATTTATAATAAAGATAATGCTATGCAGTTTAATTGTTTTATTCCTATATCTACTGTATTCTAGTGACAGCTTCTACGGCGCCAAACGTGTCTTATGTGGCAGTAGGCCTATGCTAGAACCAACGCCCTTAAATTTTCCATACTGTAGGCTACCAGAGTTCCCTAGTGTAGAATAAACAATCCAGTGACATCCAAAATGCTCCCAGTCAGCCACAATTCAAATGACTTAACCGATCCCTCACGTTATACACACAAAATACATGATATCCGGTCCTGCTCTGGTATGTCTATCTAACTTATACTGGGTCCCTCACTTGTTCAATAGACCCCTAACTAGCAAGACATGTCCCTTCAGGTGTGTCCATTGGTCGCACATGAACTCTTTATAAATTTGGTGTTTAATTATTTCCTTGGTAAAACTGTTCAATTGCTGTCAAGTTTACTTTAAACGTGTCTCTACTGTGTTCAACGAACTAATTGAATTGAATTGAATTGAATCATCGTGCTGTTCAAGACCTCAATCGATATTTGCTTTTATGGAATTGTATGTGTAAATCCATTCTCAGAAGCACGACCGAAATTCAGTTGACCGTAAAAGCAGGGAATGGGGCAGGCCTACGGTTGATTCGTAAGTTGAAAGAGGTCAATCAGGCCATTCTTAAAGTAAGAGCTGAAAATCAACAAACAACAGACAAAACACAGCAGATGAACTTCCAAACGCGCGGACCAACCACCGTTATCCGTTTTATCAACTGTAGCTGTCACAATAATATTAAAAAATAATAACCGCAAGATCGTCACAGCGCGTGCTTTGCAATTGTCTTTGCGGACACTAACGTTTTATGTGAACCCACCCGACTCTGCTTTGATAAACTTGATTAAACTTAGCGTCCGTGACTTAATGTTTCCCTTCCCCCACACATTTCAGGTGGCTTAATGATACACGCACCTTTATTTTGCTTATTTGCGTAATAGTTTGTTTATGCCCTATTACTTTGACACCATCCTATCATGTAACTGATCTGTTGCGTGACAAGTTGCACTGGCTGCGTCTTCCCCAGCGGATTACTTACAAACTGTGCCTTATAACATACAACGCACTGCATAGCCTGATGCCGGACTACATCTTTGAATTATGCATTCGAGGATCAGACAATCCTTCTAAGATCCTCGTCGATGGGTCTGCTACAAGTCCCACGGTGTTCTACGATGTTTGGCGAAAGCTCTTTCTCTGTGTCAGGACCCACTGCATGAAACAGTTTTCCCGACTATGTGAAGAATGCACCATATCTGGATGGATTTATATCAAGACTCATGACGTATCTGTTTAAACAATCACGTAATTGCCAGTAACTTTTTGAACTCGTGTACAGCGCCCTTTCCTTTGGCTTCGGCTCTGCTACGGCGCTATGCAAATCGTATTTCGATTATGATTATTATAATTATTATTATTATTATTATTTTATATTATATTATTGCTGTTGTTGTTGTTGTTGTTGTTAATTTGATGACTTTTGCCAAACGTTCATTTTGTTAATGCGCTGATTTTATTATTTGGCTTGCTGCACAGACAGATTTTCGTAAGAAATGAAAAGATTAAGTGTGAATAGGCAGAAAGAGAACCTCTAACTAGACTACGCCTACAGGGAATGAAGTCAACCAGTCATTTTAGGTCCTAATGATCGTTAATTGATCCCTTTCTTCATCAAAAACAGCTTATCATTGCCAGGCGGGCAGCTTTCCATTGCACATTAATGTGCATTTAGGTTAACCATTAGATTGGACTTGAAGGCCTCTGATCCTAGCTAAACTTATTCTAAGCTACTGAATTACTGACCAAAGCATTCTTGTTCTGCTATATAAAATTATATATAGCAGAACAACAATGTTTTAAGCAGAGCCCTATCTGTTAGAAATGATACGATAGAGCCCATAATGACTCTAGCCCATCAACATCTAACTTTCTCCTATTATCTCTAACTCTATACTAATCCTAACCCTAGCTCTTAAATTAAACCTATTAAAAAAAGTAAATCTATGCCTTGGAGAATTTGGCTTCGCACAGAATGGCTCCATTTTTAGCTGGTTTAGAACGGGGATGTTTGTAGCAGGCAGCCTAATAATCGCAATTAGATTTGAAAACGACAAGGGAGAGACCCACAATAGCAGAAGTCGCTACGTGATGTGAGGCGGCTCACATCACTCGCTTAGTGTGTACCACTCCATGTGGTGTGCATAACTCTATTTTAAATCCACGAAGGCATTCATACCAACCCGAAAGTATGTATTCATGACTTCCTTCCACTATCGATCGAAATTTATTGAAAAGACAAAGTAGGCCTGCAACCGCTTGCAGTTGACGCTTTCTCTAACGTTAGCTAAGACGTTGTCGCAATTGAAGTTTGGAGACGCGGTGCAGATACGTGTTAACAGCGTGCGTTTTATTCACAAGAAATACACTTCAGTGTTTTTACTGGTCGATGGATCTATGTCGCAAGGCAAATCATCGTCGCTGTTTCTATGAAACATGCGTCATGGCAACGGATGACGTCATTGCCATTTTTATAATTTAATTATGACGTCTTGATTAAGCATGCCATAAGCTTCAAAACTGGGTGCGCGGACGATTGATCACCGGACGGTTGATCACCGGACGGTTGATCACCGGACGATTGATCACTGCGGACGTTTGATCATCGACCGATTGATCACCGGAAATATGTCGTAATTACCGCTAGTAAAGATAAACATTTGTATGAAACGATATGACAGACTCAATCTACCACATAATGTATTTAATTTGTAATGAAATTATATGAAGTGAAATATGAAAATATACTGAAACGGCAAGCGTTATTAAACTGGTAACTAATCAGATAAACAGATGCGTGCTTATTCTGATGTGCTATTTGCTGTGTGTATATTTAAGAATTAACAGAAGCCGACGATGGTTATCTTTACTAGCGGTAATTACGACATTTTTCTTTCATCCTCAGTTAATAAATTGTAGTGACCACTAGACCGGTGATCAATCGTCCGGTGATCAATCGTCCGGTGATCAATCGGTCGATGATCAAACGTCCGCAGTGATCAATCGTCCGGTGATCAACCGTCCGGTGATCAACCGTCCGGTGATCAATCGTCCTAGAATCCAAAACTGTAGCAAAATTATTGTATAACCCAGTGGTTTTCAACCTTTTCTAGTGGTGGAACCTTTCTCGAAGCACGCATTTGCTTGCAGAACACTCCAGGACCTGTTTCACCCTCCAGTATTTCCAGATATACACAGCTAGCCTGCAGTTGTAACTTGCAAAAATATAATATTTTGATTAAATATACGTTACTTGCGCTTCTGGTGCGGTCTATCGCATTGCAAATACATGCCTAAAAACTCTAAAAGTATAGGCCCAGTGCACAAAACACTGTCAAAGAACAACTGCATTTCTGCTCAAATTCGCCAACTATTCATTATGGATGGAATATTGAAAAATGAAAATACGGTCTATTCTGGATCAGTGCTATGGACAAGTTGTGTTAAAGTACATCCTTCCTCAAGTTTTCTGTGAAATTTTTGCGCCGGGTTTAAATCCTGGACGCATCGGAGAAATAAAGCACGTCACGTAGGCCTATAGGCAGACACATAACGATTCTTCTTCAGCCTAAAAAATCATTTGGGGCTCAACCGCCATGTGCGTTGTGAGTGACACACATGCTTTGTGTTTATTTATTTATTTATTTATTTCAGAAATTTATATAGCGCCTCTTCAAGGTAGGCTACTCAGAAGCGCTCCCGGCCCAGCCACGGCTAAATAAAACAGTTTTTAGGTTCTTAAGGAACAGAGTGGAGTGACCCCTGGGAATTAAGCGCAGTGTAACAGGGAGACCATTCCAAGCTGTAGGACCTGCAACAGAGAATGAACAACGCTGTCGGATAGCAGTCCGTGAGCGGGGAACCAGAAGCTCAGCGTGGTTCGCCGATCGAAGGGTCGATCGACGCTGAACTCCCAAGGTGGAACAACAGAATTCTCGAAGGTAGGGTGGAGCTAGTCCTTCAATGCACCGCCTAACCAGCGCACAGACCCTGTATGCAATCCGCTGAGGAGAAGGGAGCCAGTGTAAGGTATCCCGCATATAGGATGAGACATGGCCATATTTTGGGATATGGCCAACAAGTCGCGCCGCAGAGCGGAGGACCCGTTCAAGGCAGCCAATCCGGTCAGCCGGAAGTCCATGATAGAGGGTGCTGCAGTAGTCAAGGCGGGAAACTACGAAAGAGTGAACAAGAGTAGAGGCGGCACTAAAAGACAGAGAACGGGAGACCACCTTAAGCTGACGTAACTGGTAGTAACAGCTTCGACATAGTAGGTTTATATGCCGAGTGAAAGTTAGCTCTTGGTCTAAAATAACACCAAGGTCCCGCACAAAAGGTGAGAAAGTAATCAGAGGAAACTCTAATGCTAAGGCTTTCATGTCAATTTTTGCAAGTTGTTGACGAGTCCCAAACCAGATATATTGCGTCTTGGTAGGGTTCAGTCGCAAACGGTTAGAAGACATCCAGGCTTCCAGGGTTTCCATAGCCCTACAAATTTCTCGAACCGCATCAGCAGCGGCAGATGCTGGGCAGTGAACATATGCCTGGAGGTCATCAGCATAGGATTGACTAAGGATTGAATTTGCCAGTAAGAGTGGTCCAAGGTCTGCAGTGTATATTATATATAATAGGGGGCCTAGGACAGAGCCTTGGGGCAGCCCAAACGGAGCAGGTGCCCAGGATGATCTAGTAGCCCCACAAGCGACAGAGTAAGAACGGTCCTGAAGGTAGGAAGTAAGCCAGTTGAGAAAATTTCCTGAGATGTGTTATTGTCCGACTGGATTGATGGAAACGCACAGTCCAAATAGTTTAAAACCTTTTCTCCTCACATCCCTCGTCATTTC
>OX457038.1:73397880-73427880 GCA_949752735.1 Lumbricus terrestris | reverse complement strand
CTACCAAGAATGAACGAAGCTGTCTGATAGCAGTCCGCGAGCCGGGAACCAGAAACTCAGCTTGGTCCGCCGACCGAAGTGTGAATCGATGCTAGACACCCGAGGTGGAATAACTAGATTCTCGCAGATACATTGGGCGACTCCATCAATGCACCGCCAATCCAACGCATAGGCCTATACCTCGTAGGCATGTCGCTGCGGGAAAGGGAGCCAATGCTAGACATCCCGTAAGCTTATATAGGCTAATATGAGCATGACCGAATTTTGGGATGCGGTCAGTAAAACTCCTTACAGGCATAGCGGGCGTCATGCTGAGTGGTTCTGAGATTACTTAACGCTAGGCTCGGCATTGTGCAGAAGATGTGCCTCATGGTTCATTTCTGACCTGACTCCTCTACCTCAAAGATTGAAAATAGTTCATCTCTTCAATTCACATCTCCCACTGCAAAAGATGACAGAAATCTGTTTCTATGCCTAAGTCAGATGAGACTCTTGCAAGTAAACACAGCAAACAAGTAAGTCCTTGTTTGTGGATATTTGCCGTTTATGCAATAAGTCTTCAGCAATATTATTTTGTGTTTCAGATGAAGGTTTTTGTTGGCCTATCTTGTCTTCTGGTCGCCTACATGTATCTTCTCCTTCTCCCATCAGATGTCGGAGCCCAAAGTGACACTGTAGAGGAGTAAGTAACCATGGTTCCCGGACAATAATTCGGACCGGACAATTCGGAGACGGACAATTCGGACCGGACAATTCGGAGACGGACAATTTGGACCCGGACAATTCGAAGACGGACAATTCGGAGTGCATATAAAAATTTTGATTTTCTAAGAGACACTTACAGGGATGAAACTTTTATCTATCATTGACATAAAATAATTATATGGCACCAAGCAAATGCTGTCTGATCTTCTATAATTGGTAAAATAACTGCAAATAAGAATCTGAAATTAGTAGTTAAATGCAGTAAATTATCAACTTACTTGTATAGGCAGTTCATTTAGATCAATGTAAATTTCATGCCTATATAGGTCCATGCTTTTTATGCCCGCTAGTCAGGTGTCAGATTATTATTAGTTTGGACAGTAATGCATTCTGGGTGATGGAGATGGGTAGGCTAGGAAAATCTGACCTAAAAGTGGAAGTCCCATCACGAATTTTGGCTGCTAAGAATTGTTCGGTCCGAATTTTCCGGTGCGAATTGTCCGCTCCGAATTGTCCGGTACGAATTGTCCGTCTCCGAATTATCCGGTCCGAATTGTCCGGTCCGAATTGTCCGTCGACGAATTGTCCGTCGACGAATTGTCCGTCGACGAATTGTCCGTCGACGAACTGTCCAGACACCGTAACCATAGACATAAGTGTATATAATGTGTGTGTGTGTGTGTGTGCGCGTGATTGTTTGTGTGTGTGTGTGTGTGTGTGTGTGTGTGTGTGTGTGTGTGTGTGTGTGTGTGTGTGTGTGTGTGTGTGTGTGTGTGTGTGTGTGGAGTTTAAAGTGTGTGTGAAAGTGTGTGTGTCCAAGTGCTGGTGTAAGCTTATTGGATCAAGTTTTATTCTGTAAACGTGGAGTAGGCCTATGATATAGTAGCCTGCCCTTAAAAACTGCAGGAAGTAACATTACTAGCCTGTGTGAGTGTTTCAAGCGATGAACGTTGTCTTATTGAAAACGGTTAGAAGAATGTACACCGTGATTAAAAAAGTAAGCCAAGCTGTTTTTAATATAGGCCTAGGCCAATCTTTAATGCCTCATAACATATCACGCTAAAATTGAACCAAGAATATAATAAATTCTCCACATATCTGGAAAAATTTAGTATGATTATTCTTCAGGCATTAGAGATATAAAAAACCAGTTTGACTTACATTTATTGAATCTAACAGAAAATTGCCTGTAAACTGAAATTTCGGCATATGAAGTTGAAAGATTCATATCTTTTTATCCGTTCAACTTTATCTCATGAAATATGAGTCATATTTTAGGTCCAATTCTCTAAATATTAATTTAAAATTTTAGCGTAATATGTTATCAGGCATTGCAGATATTTGAAAACCAGTTTGGTTTAATTTTTTGAATCACGGTATAGAACGAAACGCCGCTTGAAGAGGAGTTAGGCTAGATTAAACTTCATAGGTTTACTGAAACACATCTTAGCATCTTTTCAGCAACATTAATTCATTCATTCACTCATTCACGTATTCATTAATACTCATAAATTCATCTACACTTTAATTGAATAATTCGTTAATTCAATAATTCAGCAATTTACAGCAATTCATAAATTCATCAAATCCTGAAATCTTCAATTCAATAACTTCTTAATGAATGAATGAATGAATGAATGAATGAATGAATTAATTAATTAATTACTCAAGTAATTGATTGACCAATTCACGCATCTATTCGTTTGTTCATTGGTTTAGACCTATTCGTTCGGTTACTCATTCACTCGTTCATTCACTGGTTCTTTTGTTCGTGCGTTCTTTCGTGTATTTGTTTACTATTTAGTTAATCATGCTTTCATTTATTAATTCTGTAGTCAATTATATCATTAATTAATTAAGCAATTGATTAATTAGGTCAATCAATCTTTCGTTCGTAGTAAGTTCAGCTGGTATAGTAGCAATTGCGATTGAGACAACGAAGGTGAAGAGCAATACTGCACTGTACTGTACCGTGATACGCAGGTCCATGGGCGGAGACTTGGGCGGAGATTTGCGGGGCACGAAAAGGCGCCCTAAGACTTTGGGCTGACGAACGGTTGAGACACCGACGAAATGTTTCGAGCTTTTTGCCGGCAAAAAATTCTAATGACTTTTTTTAGTCATCCGTACGAAATGTCGATGGAAAATCGTTTTTTTAGGCATCGTTTCGTTTCGTTCGTTTGTAACACTTACCGATTGGAGATTATGGGGGGGGGCGACAAATGCATGGGCCGTCCCCCAACCACATCCATTGAGGGGACCGTGCCCCCTGTCCCCTCCCCTAAGTCTCCGCCCATGCGCAGGCCAAGCGAGGAATGTGTAGCTGGGAAATTAATCAGTAAGGAGCTAGGTTACGTAAATTTATCTCTGGAGCGTTAGTCTACCAGTGACATCCAGTTACCTCTCCCATTGCCAATGCCAGGAATCCGATGGGCCTACCTTTGGTCAGCTTGAGAATTTGAAAAACATCTGAGGTCAATATGGTCTTCAATTTCTGGATCTGAAAAGTTTCCATACTTTACTATGAACTATTAATTTTTCTATGCATCACTTGCAATGGACAAAATTTTAGGTGAAAAGGAATGTTTCTGGACCTTTTTAACAATAATGTTCATTCCTTGTTATCGTTGTTAGTTGAGATGGCCGCCGTTTGTACATGTATGTCTGCCCGTCCATTTCTTTGTCCTTCTATTATTTTGTTGGTCTGTGTGTGTCTGTTTGTCTGTCCGTCTGCATAGCTGTCTGTCTATATAGGCCACATCCATAACATAGATCTATAGGCCTATATCTGCTCAATTACACTACTGTTGCATCCTTAATTTAACTTTTGGTCATCTTCATTTCATATGATTTGGTGACCTTTACTGAAGTTAACCTGGCCAGCAGCCAATTCGATTTTTGAATGCCTAGCAGGGCCGTGTTTAAGGTTCTTCGAGTGTCGGTGCAAAATGTTCCAGCAGGGGCAAAGTGCCATTCGGCAGTCTTACAAGATTAGTCATTTTTAAAAAATCCGCTGTTCAATAGGCTAGCCTACGTGGTTTGTCGGCTGTGGCGGGTCGGTAAGCAAGCACGCAACGTCGGTGAACTTAGTGAAATTAATGGTTTTTTACAATAATATTACTGATTTTACAAAAGGTTAAGTAACACCGAGACTCGCATATGACATCTGACCAATAGCAACAAAACTCTCGACTCAGGGGCATTCGGTGCAGCGCACCGAATGGACCTATGTTAAACACGGCCCTGATGCCTAGCATATAACAGGAATTTGTGAAAGTCGATTTATTGTATGGAGACGTCATTTCACAGCAGATGATGGTTTTACCATTTGAGGAATCTGCGGAAACCTCAGTGAACCTTATAGATGTGACAATATTTTTAAATATTCAACAAATTGGATATGGTGTCGCAATTATACCATTTTACCCTATTTATCTTTTGTACTTCAAGTGCATTGGTAAAAAACTGTATTTTGTACTTGCACTTCAAATGCTTTTGAAAACGATATTTGCATTTCTTCATTTGAAATAATTTCGCTTAGGCATTTCACCCAGTAGACCTACTGGTTGCTTCCAGCAACTCGTCTTTGTTCCAGGGTTGTTTTTAAAGGAATTCTTAGAACTGCACAACTACTTCTTTTCTTTCCCAGCTTCCATGGTAAATTGCTTCCAATCGGATGGCAGTGACCATTTTTGTCAATTTTAACTGCACAGAAGTGCTTCTACAACTGAACATTTTGTGTACAACTGCACGTTAAAAAAGCCCTGCTTTGTTCAAGCGCAGATTATATCTCCAGATAACGATTACAATTACGATTAGTTTTCAATATATTTCAGGTGTTCTGTTTAAAATACATTTTGCTATCGAATTAGGCGTAGAAAGGCACCAAATGGGAAAGGATACTTCACGCCAGAGAACCTGCCAAAGACATGCAAGATCTGTGGGATCTTCAATGACGACTTGAAAGCACATGCAGATGAGTGTCTCGACCCGAACAGCAGTTTCAGAGTGCTCTGCTGGAACTTAATCTTCTTTGAATTCCCCGTCACGACCGATAGACTGTGGAACTTATACTATGGGGAGAAGTAAGTGCCATCCGTCTAGAATATTATATTTAACTGAACATTGCTCTACTATATTCTAGGAGACGCTGGATGACACACCACGCCTATTCCATGTATATCATAAGTTTGTTGACATCGGCTAGAAGCCGCTTCATTTACATCTGAAATGTGAATTTTGCACGTTCTTCAATAGTGACCGTGTATGACTCATTCGTCTCTGCTTCCCGTTTGAATGAGTGTCACGACCTCCTAGGACGGTGCACAACTGCGCATGTCTGCACTCATCGTAATTCTTACCAACAAATTGTTCTAGGCCTATAATTTGCAGGACAGACATTCCTGCGGAGTATAATTATAACATGCTATTTTAAATAAATTGAAGGGGCCTATTGATTTTTTTATGTCGTTATAGAATATTCAAACACAACGAGACTTACGTCAAAATCTTCGGAATTTCTTTAAATTGACTGAAGGATATTCAGAAAAATACCTTTCAAAGTTTGCCCACTTGCCAATAGCTTATTATGATGATATGGAAAGATTAACACTAAAATCAGTGGAATGCAGCACTGAATATAGAAGCATCTAATTAATATCAAAATGCGACAGCAGCGGTACGGATGGGAGAGAAAATGGGGCATGGTTTGAGACAAATAGAGGCACAAGGCAAGGGGATTCGATATCGCCAAAGACCTTCATTGTACTTCTGGAAAGAGTCCTGGATAAGATCAGAAAAAAGGAGGGAGGGGTGGAAACCAGTGGCTTAGAAATAGGTAACCTCTGCTTCGCCGATGACATTGACTTGATAGACGAAGACGAGCAGAGACTAGAAGACACAACACGGACTCTGAATGAGGAAGGGAATAGGTATGACCTTACCATGAATTTTGAAAAAACGAAAACACTAGTATTTGGTGAGAAGGATCCTACAAAGAGGCTCGTCATAGACGGGAACCAACTGGAGAACGTTGAAAAGTTCACATAGGCCTACCTCGGGAGCAACATGGCATATGATCTGGACAGCAGGAAAGAAATATTTGTCAGAATAGCAAAGGTGACAACAATACTGAAAGCGATGGACAAAATCTGGAAAAGCAAGTCTATAAAGACCGGGAAAAATTAGGGCGTTGCGGACGTGTGTCTTCAGTGGTATGCCGTACGACTGTGAGGTTTGGGTGACAACAAAAGACGTGGAACAAAGGATATTGGCCATCGAAAGAAAGTGCTATAGAAAAATTCTGAAGATAACATGGGCACAGAAAGTTAGCAACATTGAGCGCTCCAGACCCCAGCTAGTGCTCCGGCCATCAAATAGAATAGTCTTCTTCTGTGTCCGGGTGGATTAATTATGTGTCAAATACGCACTATAACAACATTGAACATTATGTGCAGACGTAATGAAAGACATTCACAAAGTCTAATAGACCAACAGTAATAAAATTCTGCGAATATTCCAATCAATATTAGGCTATTATTCAGTTATTACTTTCTCCGAATATTCTCAGAGGAAGTGGATGTATAAATTATTACTTGAATTGTTTACTTGAATGCATTCGTCAGTATAAGCCTACATAATATAGTATAAATACAGCCTTTGTAATTATAACCTGCATTTGCATTGATTTTATGTAGGAAAGAAACACAGGCTCCGGAGGCAGATTTGCCAAGTACTGTTGCCGACATAATCTGACCAGTGACTGCATAAAAGAAGAGAGCCAAACAGACCTGTTATCGCTTATACTAATTACATGTAAATGTCGCATACCATCGAACAAACTTGGAAGCATAATACCATGGCGTAAAATAACACGCAAGATTCTATTGACAATTAATATTAACGTTAACTAATATTATGGCAGTAAAATATATTACGACAAAAGACTAACACCAATAATATAAAGAACATGCCATAAAATTGTTCTCATGATTCAATCTAATTTAGCCACTTCTATAGCGCACTTAGCCAAGCGTTGAACACATGACCTCAATCGAGACTTCCTTCGTTTTGCGTCGCTTGGCGATCGAAGCCCAGTTCAGATGGTGAGGCTAACTCCTTCCATTGAAAGTTATGTTGGATATTTTACATATATTCCGTGACTGAAGCACATCCGTAGAACATAAAACTTGCTGAGACCAATGCTTTTCAAGTGGATTGAGTGAGTTTAGGAATTCTGCTTCTCTGGTCATTTGGAACCAATTTCTGTAGGCCTAGGCCTAAAGAATATTAGGCGCCTATTCATTAAATTTACTTGCAATGAAAACCTTTTTAGTCTCACACTTTTTATCATTAATAAAAAATTATAAAATTCATCTGGCGTAAAATTTGAGCTGTCACTTGTCACGATGCATGCGTGATTTTGTATTATGCAGCATGTTTAACGTAAATCATTTTCAGATTCCTTAGTTTCGTTGAGAACTTTCTCTCCGTTCTATTCTGTTCTATTTATTAATAATAATAATATATGTTTACAGATTACAAACTTTTCCCTATTTTCCCCTGAGAGGAATTTCCATGGCCAGCAAGATAAAACGTGAATGTCTAGATAGTCGCGCTATTTGTATTCGTGTCCTCTGCTCGACATGCCACTGCCTCTGCTCGGACTGCTGACGCTGTAATGCTCCAAGCCTCCAACGTACGACGGTGCTGGTGTATCTATTAACGCTGCGTACCGCACTCGGCCGGTGACACGAAACAGAGTATTCCCCTGAAAGCTATCCGGGGGGATGAATTAATCTATCCCCCGGATGGAATTAACCGGTCTATACTATCCGGGGGAATAAACAATTCTATCCAATTTTTTCAAAAATGCGCATAATTAAAATTTTTAATCTCTAATCAAAATTTTAAGTGACTAGGCTAATTGTTTTAAGTGTCCTAAGCAATGTACAGAGAAAGGCAACTCGAATTTATTTAGTGACTCTGAGTGCTCTTAAGTGTTTCAAATGTTTTAAGTGCTCTAAAACCAAAGCAAAACAAATTATCTAGAGGAATAAACATACCTGTTAGCGTCATTGTTCAAAACAAAGCAGATGAAAATTAATTTTTGCAAAAATTAACACACGCGGAAGTGGCTTTTTCGCCTTTTTTCATTTGGGGGGATACGATTAAAACGGGAGATACTCTATTTCGTGACACCGGCTATCAATGGAATGAGGGTGACGCCATTTTGTATTTTACAACCCTATTGGAGTTATCCTTGCGGTTCCTTGATCGTTGGGAAACCAGATTTTAATAGAGCTCGGTATCAAGGGTGTTTCATAAAAATGTAATCCCGACGGGTTTTTAAAATATCTTGGCCAAAAATTAGACTTCTTCAAATAGCGTTACACAGGCTTAAAGGTAATTCATATCTAGTTATCTACGTATAACATAGCCACATTTTGCCAATAAATTCGAAACAGAACAAAAGTTATATCACTTTTAGTGAGCCCACCCTCTATTTTTTGACGATCCAAAAACGTAACGCAACGAAAAGTAGCAAAAACGATTTGATTAAGCCACATCTCAAATAACTGCTTTAAAATGAACTTTATATTGCCGGACAATCATTATTGTTTCTATTTTCAAAAAGAAACATGTAGCCTAGGGTTAGGGTTACGGTTAGGGTTAACCACCCTAACCCTGTAGCTGCAGATAATTGTGAAGTCACTTAGCAAGGGTGCGCGGACGGTTGATCACCGGACGGTTGATCACCGGACGATTGATCACTGTGGACGTTTGATCATCGACCGATTGATCACCGGACGATTGATCAGCGGACGATTGATCACTGGTCTAGTGGTCATTGGAATCTATTAACTGAGGACAAAAGATAAATGTCGTAATTACCGCTAGTAAAGATAAACATTTGTATGACTCAATCTACCACATAATGCATTTAATTTGTAATGAAATTATAAGAAGTGAAATGTGAAAATATACTGAAACGGCAAGCATTATTAAACTGGTAACTAATCAGATAAACAGACGCGTGCTTATTCTGATGTGCTATTTGCTGTGTGTATATTTACGAATTAACAGAAGCCGACGATGTTTATCTTTACTAGCGGTAATTACGACACTTTTCTTTCATCCTCAGTTAATAAATTGTTATCTCAGCAGTACGTTGGCAGCAGACAGTAGCTATGATAAGGAGATAAAGAAACGCATTCGAAAAGAAAATGCTACCTTCGGCAAAATTAATTTTAAAAGATTATTTATGAAAATGTCAAATATGATGTCTTCGTCGATCCGCAGATAAGGAAAATCATAGAGTGCAACAAATTTCAAAATACGCTCACTATGATGGAGAAGGCGGCTTGGAACAGCTTTGATTAGCAATGGTTAGAGACTTCCTGGGCAATAACAAGGTCGCAAACAATGTGGAGGTGGTTGAGACTCTACTAAGTGAAGAACTATGGCAAAATGCGCTGTATACTGTAGCATTCCCGCCGAAGTTCATAATTATCCTTGATGTTATCGTGCAACGCGCACACAAATTATATAACTCTATTGTATTGTATTGTATAAAAACATTTATAAAGCGCCTCTACTAGGGTGAACCGTTCAGAGGCGCTCCCAGTGCGCAAGGCCACGAGAGAAGAAATAGGTTTTAAGAAAAGCAAATTAGGAGGAGGGATTATCTGTCAGAAGTTTAGATCGAGTAGAAGGAGAGAGCGTATTCCAAAGAGAAGGGCCAATTGATGTAAAGGAACGGGACTGAGCCATAGCCGTTCTAGTAGGAGGTAGGGGTAAGTGGTGCAAAAGTGGCAGGGTAGGGTAAGAGTGGCATCCCCACTTTCGAAGTATGTACTTATTTTCTGAAACCTTTACCTAGTGCGAACATAGACTATCATTAAGTGTAACGTTTTCATAAGTCGAGAGTTTTCAAAAGGTGAATGGTAAAAATTTTATATCATTTTTTCGATTTTTCGCGTTATTTGCAACTCTCATGAAAATCACAAATATTTTGCTCACTTTCAGTATTAAGATCGCACTTGTTAAAGTTTTATTTTGTATTATGCAGGAATGTGTGTTCTTTTAAATGCCAAAAGTTTTAAGAAATTAGACAACGCAATAATGTTGATAGATACTCGTAATTATGAGCACCCAAATCGGGGCAAAAGTAGCATTGTATGCCACACTTGCCCCCGTTTTACGTGCCACTATTGCCCCATCACTGACACTTTTGCCCCAGTGGTATGCCAGTTTTGCCCACAGGTATCCTACCGGTATATTAGTTTATTAATTGGTTGGCACTTTGGCGTTGTACATAATGTACTATGTGATTCAACGTTAGCCTATAGGCCTACATGTATATAAGCGTAAAACTCAGCGAGAAAGTCACACTGACGAAGTATTGTGCCATGCCATGAAAATGGTGTCTATAGTGGAGATTTTTCGAAATGCCAGGCAATGATAAAGCATGGAATTTCAAGCTATTGACCTACGCCATTGGAATCCTCGCTTTGTGCATGTCTATTTGCCTATTGACGTTTCAATTAAGCGTCGGGACATGTCTGTGACCTGGAGATCTGCTAGACCAGTGCAGGATGAAGTGAAGAAGGCAACCAACGTTAGGTTGGAATCGGCCAATAACACAGAACAATCAGACAAACAAAAAGTGAAGAAACTTCAATAGGATATTCATTCATTAAATGCATTTGTATAGAGCCTCTTCAAAGAGACTACTCAGAGGCGCTCCCAACCTCAGCGCGGCAAATAAAACTGTCTTAAGATGAGAGAGGAAAACCTGAGAATGACTTTTAGAAAAGGAGCAGAGTGTCAGAGGAAGGCCATTCCAGCTTGAGGTATATAGTGGAAATAGGCCACGAGCAAAGGGGGACCGAGAACAGACTTTTCAATTGAACGATGGAGCGGAAGTGGCGAGCACTAAGAGCAGGGTTACAGAGCTCTCAAAGGTAGGAAGGAACAAGGCCTAGCAGGCAAGGCCAGACTAGGGTAGAGATCCTATTCTCTATTTGCTGCTTGACAGGAAATTATAGGCTAGTTGAGAACGTCAAGCATATAGCTGGAGATAATGGCTGAATTTGGGTATGGGGCCAATATGACAGGCTGCAGAGAGCAGAACGCGATCAAGGCAACTCAGATAGGCACTCTCAACCAGCGTGCTGCCTTAGGCAAGCATAGAAAGAGCAACAGCAGTCAAGTCTGGTGGTAACGAAAGAATGGACACGGGTAGCAGCAACAGTAGGAGTAAGCGAGCGAGCAACAGTGCATAGTTGACGCAGTTGATAATTACAGACACGGCTGAGTGAGTGAATGTGCGGAGCAAAAGTGAGTTCTTGGTCCAGAGCGACACCAAAGTCACGGACTTTGGTTGAGAAGACATAATCAGAAAAGGCAGCACCAATTAATGGTCCATAATTATACAGTAGCAACTTTAAAACAGGACACGAAAGTGAAAAGGTTCCAAAAGCTTATGATGAAAAGAAAACTTGGAACATCACCAGAATTCAAAGAGTCAAAGCAAAGCTCAAATCGCCCCGGAAAACCAGCTCTCCGTGCTCAACCACCGTGCTGTCTTGGGGAACCTGTTACCTGCAAGCACTTACAACTGAGAAGTCAAAACACAAGATAGCGCAGTCAATATTAAGGTAGCACCTGCCTTTGAAAAAGTCATATAAGAGTATCAACTGCCCATAATTTATTTTTTCTTTGACGAAATTGAGATAAGTGATGAGAGAAAGAGAGAAACTGTTCCTGTCTGGTCCTTCCAGGAAATGTAAACATGATAGGCTACCGATGGGCTTAGTCCATCTTCACCTATGAGGACATTCAGAACAGTGCTGCCACTGACTTCCAGTCTATATGCTCAATGATTGCTCATCTTCATGCGAAGAAATTCAGAAAGTGATACCGCTGATACTCAGCATAGCCTCACCTGTGAGAAATTCAGGCAAGTAAAGCAGCGTTTAGGAATAAAGTGGCTTCATGTAAAGACTTGACGTCTAGTTCTCCTGTTCTGAAAAGCCATCGCCAAAGTCTTCTGCCTACTGCTGCTGGCAAGCATAAAAGAAGGAGCGAATATTTAGCAATGCTGCATGAAGGCAGGTGCGTGCAAAGCAAATCTATAGAGGAAAATGTGCATAAGATGGAGCAAAGAGGGGACTACCTTCTGCGATGGCAGGTACCTAAAATGGAATGACAATGGAAGCCGAGAAATAAAAAATGCATTTAAAACACAGAAAATTAAAAGTCGCAATAGACATATTTCTTGTGTGCTTTTGGCTTTGTTGTTTACTGACTAAGTCTTTAGTCTAAATGTCAGAAAATATTTAACATTGTGGTGATTTTTGTGATTCAAGCTTAATACAGAGTGCCAATTCTGTAGATTGCTTAGCAAAACCGGTTCTTGAGGGATTTCAGGGAAGGTATCTTCTCATCACACTATGCATTGCTGTGTGCAATTGTTTCATTTAATATATATAAAACAAATTCCTGCTTATTGTTGTACAGCAAAATTGTTGAAAACGTAGCTTATGTTACTGTCTCTGGGGGTACGACGGGCATGCCAGTCTTGCCCTCAACAAGGGGTAAAAGTGGCATGATATTCATGCCCCACATGGTGGGGCAAGAGTGGCCTTTTGGGTGCCTCCACCCCAAGCCAGATTTTGAAGAAGAAATCGTATCCAGTAGCAATTTAAGTAATGTTATGGATGCACCGATGATCCACCTACACTACAAAACAAATTTCATCTTGATATGTTTAATATTGCATATTTTATTCCACATTTTGTGACTTTATGCCACTCTTGCCCCCACCTCCCCTACTAGAAGTTCAAATCTGTTTAAAGAGCGGAGTGGACGATGCGAGGAGGCTGAAACTGGCCTGCGAATTCCATTGGTTAGATATTTTGGAGCAAGACCCCGTTGTGCGTTAGAGACCAAAATGAGAATTTTGAACTGAATGCGCGCAGTTAGAGGAAGCCAATGGAGCTGCTCAACCATAAAAGTAGAGATATGAGAGTAGCGTGGAGGACAGTGACCTTAATTTCTTGCTAGTTTTAACTGCACAGAAGTGTTTCTACAACTGCACGTTTAAAGAGCCCTGGCCACACCTTAGGCTGTCAATTTCACGATATTTCTCCTCATAGTCATGGTTTAAGACTTCAAAAGCATCCTTGCCATTGTTTTAAAAATAATAATTTCCGTACTGCAATAGTGACATTTTAAGCTGTTATTTCATCAAACTTTCCTATTATTTTATCGTTTAAAGGCATGATTTAATACTTCAATAAATGTTCTTACCAATTGTTTGAAAAATTCTGATCACTCTTTGAGTCATCTGTAGGTCTACTTCTCTTGGAATCCACACAGAAGAAAATCACACTCTTCGTTAGCATGGGCATCTTGGAGCGCTCTTCCCTAATTAGATCAACACACTCATATTTTGCACAAGAGTATATTCTGGAATAAAGTCTCCTGGGGGGAGAGAATATTTTCTACGTCGACAAAGTAAAGTTTGCCCGTTCAGTGTGATAAAATTATGCGCTACAGTCGCATAAAATTTATATAGATGAGCAGGTTAAACCGTTAGTTTACCTTGCTAAATGAAACAACAAGAAAATACAGGGTGACACGAAAGTTCGTTCACCGTTTTCAAAATGCGTCGTCTCAGTAACTGCTTCATATTTCTGTATAATATTTTGTCACTGTACATACACAAGTCAAATAAAAGATACTGGTACAAAATAATTTGATTATGATCCGGTCCGTTTTGCCATTATTTATAAAAGAAATGTAAAGACGACCAGTTTTTTGCCGGAAGATGTGTCCATCAAGATAACGCAGTACAGAAAATGTGTAGACCTAGTCTATCTACACAAGCGGAAGACTGGTGAAATGTTATGTTTACTTATGAGTCGCCTTTCAATGTGTTTTATGCGCCAAATTCCCAAAACGATACAGCTTGGGGTTCACAGGAAGCGAACGTCCCGCCTGCTCCACAGATGAAGTTTAGTCTGTCGGTGATTGTTTGTGGTGGGATGATCGCCAGAGGTCTCACTAAACTTCACTTCGCGCGAAATGGTACCAGACTGAGCTCGCAGTACCACATCACCAACATTCTCGAACAGATCGTGAATCCAGCTTTCGGGAGAGAAAATGACAACAGCACTGTCATGCAACGAAAGTTATTTCTAGGAGTGTTTCAGCAGGATGGTGCACGCTGTCATAGGCTACATGAGCCGTCAAGGCGAAGTGGCTAGACGACAAACTCCCGTCACACATAAAGCCGAAGGATTGGCTACCCAACTCTTCGGACCTCTCTCCTATTGAGAACTTGTGGAGTATTTTATCTCTCAGCGTTTTTAAACATCCTGAACCAAAGAACGTTGATCAGCTCAAACGTCGCCTCCAACGAGCGTGGAGATCGATAGCAGTTGGGACACTTCAGACGCTGAGCCAGTCTACGCAGATAGAGTCAGTGCTGTCATTAAGCAGAAAGGAGATACCGTACGCTAATAATTATTATAGCCTACGTCTGTATGTCCTAGGTAACGACAGTGTCTTGTCACGCTTGTGTGCGAGGCTAGGCCTACACATTTTCTTTACTGTGTTAAATTGATGAACGCAGTTTCCCGAAAAACCTGGTCGTCTTTACTTGACTTATGGCCCTGGCGAAGCTTCTGCCCGCATCAGCCTCTCCTTTATGGATAGCCTCCAGTCTATTGAAGTTTCTTGATCAATCGGATTGTGTGGCGACTGATCAGGTCTCTCCCTCTTCCTCGGTTCAAATTTAGCCAGGACCGAGTCCTGTTGCCCGGGAGAGACGACGGGGACGTACTGAACCTCCTCCCCCTTCGTCTTTACACTTTTCCTAAATAATGGCAACAACAGACCGGATCATAATAAAATTTGCACCAGTATCTTTCGTTTGACTGATGTATACACTGATAACATATTATAAAGAAATATAAAGCCGTTACTGAGACAAAGCATTTTGAAAACGGCGAACGAACTTTCGGGTCACCCTATATTTTGTCGATTTGTTCTTGTTGCGCGCTGTTGTCTGCGCGTATTTGTCTGCGCGTATTTGTCTGCGCGCATTTGTCCTGCGCGCCTTTGTTACTGCGCGCATTTGACTGCGGGCTTTTGTCTTGCGCGCTTTTGTCGGATCACCTGACGGCCCAGGTGAGTCAAATCATTCGAGGATGTTTTTACCAACTGCGACGAATATAAACCATCCGCAGATTCGGTCAAACCTCAACCGGCATCGTCTTAGTCAACAGCTTCATTGTCTCCAGGGTTTACTACTGCAACAACGTACTGGCGGGTCTTCCGGCATGTCAGTTGGAGTGTCTCTAGTCAGCGTTAAATCTGCAGCATGTCTCATACATAATTTATGGCCTGACAACATCCTATCATGTAACTGATCTGTTGCGTGACAACTTGCACTGGCTGCGTGTTCCCCAGCGGATTACATACAAACTGTGTCTTATAACATACAACGCACTGCGTAACCTGATGCTGGACTACATCTCTGACTTCTGCATTCGAGGAGCAGACAATCCTTCTAAGATCCTCGTCGATGGGTCTGCTATAAGTCCCACGGTGTTCTACGATGTTTGGCGTAAGCTCTTTGTCTCTGTCAGGACCCACTGCATGGAACAGTATTCCAGACTATGTGAAGAATGCACCATCTCTGGATGGATTTATATCAAGACTCATGACGTATCTGTTTAAGCAATCACGTAATTGCCAGTAACTTTTTGAACTCGTGTACAGCGACCTTTCCTTTGAGTCGGCTCTGCTACGGCGCTATACAAATCGTATTATGATTATGATTATGATTATTATAATTATTATTATTATTATTATTTTATATTATTATTATTGTTGTTGTTGTTGTTAATTTGATGACTTTTTGCAAAACATTCATTTTGTTAATGCGCTGATTTTATTATTTGGCTTGCTGCACAGACAGATTTTCGTAAGGAATGAAAAGATTAAGTGTGAATAGACAGAAAGAGAAGCTCTAACTAGACTACGCCTACAGGGAATGAAGTCAACCAGTCATTTTAGGTCCTAATGATCGTTAATTGATCCCTTTCTACATCAAAAACAGCTTATCATTGCCAGGCGGACAGCTTTCCATTGCACATTAATGTGTATTTAGGTTAACCATTAGATTAATTATTAAGCATGCCGAAGGTTTCAAAACTTTAGCAAAATTATTGTATGACCCAATGGTTTTCAACCTTTCTCGAGTGGTGGAACCTTTCTCGAAGCACGCATTTGCTCGCAGAACACTCCTGTTTTACCCTCCAGTATTTCCAGAAATTCACAGCCTAGCCTACTGTAACAGTTGTAACTTGTAAAAAATATAATATTTTGATTAAATGTACGTTACTTGCACTTCTGGTGCAGTCTATCGCATTGCAAATACATGCCTAAAAACTCTAAAAGTATAGGCCCAGTGCACAAAACACTGTCAAAGAACAACTGCATTTCTGCTCAATTTCGCCAACTATACATTGTGGATGGAATATTGAAAAATGGAAATACGGCCTATTCTGGATCAGTGCTATGGACAAGTTGTGTTACAGTATGTCCTTCCTCAAATTTTCTGTGATTTGTTGTGCCTGGTTTAAATCCTGGACGCATCGTAGCCTATATATAAAGCACGTCACGTAGGCCTATAGCATGCAGACACATAACGATTCGTCTTCAGCATAAAAAATCATTTGGGGGCTCAGCCGCCATGTGCGTTGTGAGTGACACGAAGAAATAGGGGGCCGATGGGCCTCAGCTTATATGGAGACTTTTAGCTTCCTTTGCTTGTTACGTCGCTGGACCATAAAAAGTGCTGATGTCACAGCAATCACACATTTGCATGATTTTTGTTTCGCACATCTTATGTGATTTTCCGAAAAACAAATTGCGAGTAACCTAGCCTATAATTATAGGTCTGTCGGTTAAAGATTCTAAAGGCTTAAGGCTTAGACTTTCAATTGCAAAAATTCGAATAATTATCCGCTAGGTCCTACCACTTGGTATGAAATTTAACTACTGGCTTTCAAAATGAACGAATGACAAGAAGAATGAATCGAACAAGTCGTGTGTGTAGTGCTTAGTAGAGTCTGTTTGTTCAGAACAGTCCAAATAATTTACCAAAAATAATGATTTACCATGCTTTGCTTTTTGTGTTATTGTCCGACTGGATTGATGGAAACGCAGCCCAAATAGTTTAAAACCTTTTCTCCTCACATTCCTCGTCATTTCAACTCAACTCTACATCCTCGTCATTTCAACTCTAAACATCACCCACCTTAGCCGTCCATCTCTATCTGCTTTCCTGATTTTCCGGATTTGGCCCGCTGCCTATCATTTTGTTTTGATTAAGCGCCTGTGACTTGGCTTTTGTGGGCGCTGTAGAAGTCTCGAGATTACGAGTACGATTACGATTACGAATAATTAAAATGCTTTGTTTGTGATTGTCCGACTTGATTGATGGAAACGCACCAGCCCAAATAGTTTAAAACCAATGATTAAAATGCTTTGTTTGTGATTGTCCGACTTGATTGATGGAAACGCACCGTACAGTATAATAAGCAATCTATGCTTAAAGGCCAATAGATCCCCATATAATGCATGTGCCCTCCGAATAACAAGTAATGAGCTATAAAGACATAATTATACAAAACAACATTAACATAATTATATAAAACAACAATGCATTCACATAATAATGTTATTTTAACCAAGAATGACTGAAAGCTGTGAGAGAATCTATTCATTGCTAATGCCTTTGTGATTTCTGCTGGCGCCATAAAATTTTCCATCAAACTGCCGCGGAACCCCTGGCCGACGTTCGCGGAACCTTGGGTTCCGCGGAACCCCTGTTGAAAATCGCTGGTATTATAACCAAAAGATGTTTAATAATTTATTGCTGACAAGCTTGATAGACCATTTGCAGACTCGTGGTCATTGCTAGGATTTCGAATTCAAAAATTTCGAAATTTCGAATAATTTTTTGCCATTCAATAATAAATATTAATTTTTAAATGGCAAAAAATTCGAAGTTATTATTAAAAGCAAGATTAGACAGTTGCCTCCTTTTCCATCATAGGCGCATTGGATACGTCTGCGGAATAGTACGGAATGGTAACAGAAGGGCGGTGTTAAGGCGGATGAAATTTGTTGAAAATGCAACTATATGGTTGTAGGCTACTGTGAGTGGCGCTTTATAGATCCTAAAATAGTATATTATACTCTAGTATTAAAGGATTCTATATTTAGAGGATAGGTTACTTGTTTAAAAAGTATGTGCATCCTTTATATATATATATATATATATATATATATATATATATATATATATATATATATATATATATCAGGTCTTTGGTTTTAGTGAGCGAGCGTCGCGCCACTGGGCGATGAAGGCGTAAGCCCATCCATGGCCCATCTGCGTATTCGTAGATCCTACCCGGCTACGGATCCAATGCTTATTTGGAGCACAGAGACAAGCGAGATTTCACTAAGCTTTCGACGCCGTGCTAATAAGTCATTTCCAGCCAACCAAATGGGCACAATGTAAAACCTGTCAGACAAACAGAAGTTGGATTGATTAAAATAGTCTTCTTAAGTAGAAGTTGGATTGATGGAAATAACGCTTAAGAATTGGAAGTTGGATGAAGGTTCCTTTATTGATGAAATAGAAGCTGGATTTATGAATATAATGGTTAAGAAATGGAAGCTGGATTGATGATTTTCATTCATATATTTCAATATGATTCCAGCTTCCATTTAAGCTAGAAACCATTAATCTATCTTCCATTTCTGAAAAAGTTCTTATTGTTGCTAGAGACTATTTGGCATAACTGAGAACGGCGGTCCCAAATTATAAAATTCCATAAATCGATAGTGCGGAGTATTGGATGGGCAAAAAGTGTGCGTTTTTCATCCAGCATCCACTTCTTAAGCGTTTCTTCATCAATCCAGCTTCTATTTCAGATGTGGAAATAACTTCTTCCAGCTTCTATTTCTCATGCGTTATTTTCATCAATCCAGTTTCTATTTTACCTGCAAAAGACCCTTCATCCAGCTTCTATTTCACTTGCGTTTTTCATCAATCCAGCCTCCATTTCACCTGTAAAAGAAGGTCTTCATCCAGCATCTGTTTCTCAAGTGTGGTAGTGCAGCATTACAAAACAGCTCGTGACGCTGGATGTCTGCTGGTCGTTTTATAAGTGTGGAGTGCAAAAGAAACATCGTTTTTATGCGCCCATCCTATACACCGCGCTATTACGACACGTCAGGTTGAGTTATTTAATGTTATAATTTGGGACCGCCGTTCCCAGTTACGCCGACTATTTTAGCTTCAAGAAACCTTCATCCACCTTCCATTTGTCTTGCTTTTTTCATTAATCAAGCTTCTATTTCAGATATAAAAGTTCGTTTATCCAGCTTCCATTTATGACTTTCCATTAATACCAGGGTGAAATCTCGCTTGTCTCTATGCTCCAAATAGGCATTGGATCCGTAGCCGGGTAGGATCTACGAATACGCGGCCCGTCTCTGTAAAGTTAAACAAGCGTGACAGACTCCATGTTGTTCTGCAATGAAGAGAATGTAAAAGGGCGTCGTTTAGTGCGCGACTCTATGGTCGGCCATACTGGTTTGTAGCTGTTGTTAAAGTGCCATAGGCCTACACGGTTAAATTGTTTGTGGAGTAAAGTTATCATCATAATTTATTGATCCATCCATACGCCTACATCTAATTATTAGAACCACACATCTGCTAATGTACCTGGAACAGGACGAAAGATACCTACTTAACTGTACGGATCAAGAGGCGATGGTGAAGGAACGCGGCAGCCAGACAGTCTAATAATTTATGACCCTGATAGCAAGCCAGAGATGACCACAAAGGAGGAAGTCTAGACCCTAATGAACTTGGTGCACGCATGGATGCGTGGGGAACTACGTTAGTGAGGATGGGTCATAGGCGTAGGGAACATTTCGGTAGCAGGGGGGGGCAAAAATAACATTTTGGCCCGAAAAATCTGATAACTTTTTTAGTCATTTCCTGTAAATCTTCAGAAAATATAGCTGTTTTACCCCTGCGCGCCCGAAAAAATACTCCCGTACCTGTTTGCCCAAAAACATTTCCGATTTTTTCACTCCGTCCATGCCCCTTTTGCCCGAAAAACACATTTGCTCGAAATTTGGGATGCATTTGCCCCCCCTGGATCCGCGCCTCCTACGCCTATTGGATGGGTGAATGATCAATCCTGATTACAAGCCTATTCATTCAGCAATTAATTATTTAAGTTTAGGGAACTAGCTACATGGAAGACAACTATGTGCATTTTACAAATTATTATTATACGTCAAATCAACACAATAAGCAAAGACATGTTAATAATTTTTGAATATATTAATTAATAATAAGTAACGCGCCCTCAATAATTTTAATAGTGCATGCACTAATAATAATAATCTTAAAACCAACAAATAAAGAAACATATATATATATATTTATTTATATATATATATATATATATATATATATATATATATATATATATATATAAAGTAACCACACTTAGTCCAGCCTTAATAATAACTTATAATGAAAAGAAATAATAATTCACACGCAATACCTCTGAGCCAGACCGTCCAGAAAGCTCCCAACTACCGTTTAGCATGGGCAATTATAGCAACCTTTGGCTGCTACATCTACCTCCAGCCACAACCAATCCCCTGAGATATTAGTCCATATTATGGAGGCTGGGCCCTGGGGCAACAGTTGATTGGCGTTTCACCTAGTAGGTAATGCCTCATCAACCTAATTTATATTTTTCTACCATGACAGTAACATTAAGACTATAATACTATTGTTATTATTGATATTGTTTTCATCATCATCCGATCATTGCCATCGCCGTTGCCGTTGTCGTCGTCGTCATCATCATCATCGTCATTACCACCACCACCACCACCACCACCACCACCACCACCACCACCACCACCACCACCACCACCACCACCACCACCACCACCACCACCACCACCACCACCACCACCGCCACCATCACCACCACCACCACCACCACCATCACCACCACCACCATCATCATCATCTTCATCATCATCATCATCATCATCGTCATCATCATCATCATCATCATCACCACCACCACCACCACCACCCCACCACCACATCATCATCATCATCATCATCATCTCATCATCATCGTCATCATCATCATCAATGTTACTATTACAATACTGGATACCGTAATAAAAATAATGGTTTGATAGACTTGCCTCCTCTTATTTGACATCTTCATTTGTACTGCCAGTTGCAGCTGCCACAATAATAATATTGTCAATGAATTTGGTGGATCATCGCAGTGCGCGCCGTGGCTTTGTCTTTGCGGGCACTGACGCTCTATGTAAACTGATCCGACCCTGTTTTGATAACAAAAGTTTTCGTCTTCCAAATATTTCAAGAGATTCAACGTTATTTGTTTTGCCTAGGCCTACTGGTATCGTAGATTCTTTATTCATTTCATTTCGGACTTTTATTATGACTTTTCAGTATTTAATTTTAGTTTATTGATACTTAATTTTAGATGCAGACCATCATTTAAAACAAAATGCACTTAAAGCGAAATGCACTTTGGTTTCGCTGAGTACAAACCAGTTTATTTAATTGTTTATTTTTGAACGCTGGGCATTAAATCTTAGGACTTTTCGATTATGGAATAAATTTTGCATATTATTATCGGCCTGCATCGGTCTGTACTAACATTATTTAAGCAGAAGCATTTTCCACCGAATCCGAAGTCGTTTTCTGTTGTAATACTTCACAAGTCTTTTGAAACTCTGAAGGTGAGAGGTTTTGTATGAGTCGGAGGCAATCTTTGCCAACATGTCGGGGCTGCGCTTTTGACTAGAGTTTAGTAAAACTGGTGGAGAAGATTGTGCATTCGGTTGCGGATGGTGACTATAGCCATGGGTCAAATGAGGGTCCAACGTCTGCTCAACAGAGGTCCGACTTAACTCAGCTTCATCTGAAGATCACAATTGTCTTTGTAACGAATGATTTCGCTATCGTCATGGTAATCGTGATCGTAAAAGTTAAGTCCAATTTTAAGTCCAATAAGGGCTGTGAACAGGGAGGTAATTCCTGGTTGTTGGACCATCTAGCAAGAATGAACGAAGATGTCTGATAGCAGTCCGCGAGCCGGGAACCAGAAACTCAGCTTGGTCCGCCGACCAAAGTGTGAATTGATGCTAGACACCCGAGGTGGAATAACGGGATTCTCGCAGATACATTGGGCGACTCCATCAATGCACCGCCAATCCAACGCATAGACCTATACCTCGTAGGCAAGTCGCTGCGGGAAAAGGAGCCAATGCTAGACATCCCGTAAGCTTATATAGGCTAATATGAGCATGACCGAATTTTGGGATGCGGTCAGTAAAACTCCTTACAGGCATAGCGGGCGTCATGCTGAGTGGTTCTAAGATTACTTAACGCTAGACTCGGCATTGTGCAGAAGATGTGCCTCATGGTTCATTTCTGACCTGACTCCTCAACCTCAAAGATTGGAAATAGTTTATCTCTTCAAGTCACATCTCCCACTGCAAAAGATGACAGAAATCTGTTTGTATGCCTAAGTCAGATGAGACTCTTGCAAGTAAACACAGCAAACAAGTCCTTGTTTGTGGATATTTGCTGTTTATGCAATAAGTCTTCAGCAATATTATTTTGTGTTTCAGATGAAGGTTTTTGTTGGCCTATGTTGTCTTCTGATCGCCTACATGTCTCTTCTCCTTGTCCCATCAGATGTCGGAGCCCAAAGTGACACTGTAAAGGAGTAAGTAACCATAGACATAAGTGTATATAATGTGTGTGTGTGTGTGTGTGTGTGTGATTGTGTTTGTGTGTGTGTGTGTGTGTGTGTGTGTGTGTGGAGTTTAAAATGTGTGTAAAAGTATGTGCGTTCAAGTGTAAGCTTTTTGGATCAAGTTTTATTCTGTAAACGTGGAGTATGATATAGTAGCCTGCTCTTAAAAGGTGGGAAGTAACATTGCTAGCCTGTGTGAGTGGTTCAAGCGATGAATTAAAATGTTGTCTTATTGAAAACGGTTAGGAGAATATACACCGTGGTTAAAAAAGTAAGCCAAACTGTTTTTCATATAGGCCTATCTTTAATGCCTGATAACATATCACGTTATAATTGAACCAAGAATATGAGTCAAAAATTTCGTGGGATAACGTTTAGGAACCATCGAAATGCTGACAAGAGAGACGCCAGACTTCATTTCTCCCATATAATGGCCTTCAAACAGCTCAGATTTGAACCTTGTCGACTATAAAATGTGGAGCGTAACACAAGACCGAGTCTACCAGACAACAATCCATGAAATAAACGATCTGAAGCGACGCTTGTTGGAAGTGTGGGATGGGTTGGCCCAGAGGATAATCGACGATGCTGTAACCCAATGGCGCCAGCGCCTCCAGGTTTTGAGTGCAAGCAGGAGGAGGACATTTTGAGCATCTTATTTAATTAAAATTACCAAACCATACTCCTGGAATCATATTGCTAGTTCAATTCTCTACATATCTGGGAAAATTTAGTACGACTAATCTTCAGGTAGGCTATTAGAGATATAAAAAAAACAGTTTGACTTGCATTCTATTGAATCTAACAAAAAATTGCTTGTAAACTGATATTTCGGCATATGAAGTTGAAAGATTTTCTTTCTTTCTTTTTATCCGATCAACTTTATCTCATGAAATATGGGTCACATTTTTTGTCCAATTATCTAAATATTTGTAAAATTTTAGCGTGATATGTTATCAGGCATTGGAGATATTTGAAAACCAGTTTGGCTTATTTTTTAAATCACGGTGCAGAACGAAACGCCGCTTGAAGAGTAGTTAGGCTAGATTAAACTTCATAGGTTTACTGAAACACATCTTAGCATCTTTTCAGCAACATTCATTAATCCGTTCACTCATTCACGTATTCAATCAATCAATCGCAATTTATATAGCGACCCTCAAGGTACCTACTCAGAGGCGCTCCCGGCCGAGATCAAGCGAAAAAGGTCTTCAACAGTTTGTGAAATTGAGAACAGCTTGGGAGGTGTCGCATAGTCAAGGGAAGTCCATTCCAGGTTGTTGGGCCAACCACAGAGAATGAGCGCCTCTGCATTGTTGCAGAGCGAGTGAAAGGAACCATTAAGTCACCATGGACAGCAGAGAGCAGTGCGCGGCGGCCTATGCAAGTGGAAAGAGGGAGACAAAGCTCACACAGATAAGATGGTGCCCACTGATAAGCATCGTCACACCAAAGATGCAATCCTAAATGAGATGCGCTGCTGGAAAGGAAGCCAATGCAAGACCTCACGCATATATTGGGATACACGGTCGTACTTGGTGAACCCCCCAATAAGTCGTGCGGCAGCCCGTTATTCATTAATACTCATAAATTCATCTACACATTAATTAAATAATTCATTTATTCAATAATTCATTAATTCAGCAATTCATAAACTCATGAAATTTTCAATTCAATAACAACTTAACGAATGAATGAATGATTGAACTAATTAATTAATCAGGTCATTAATTGACCAATTCACGCATCAATTCGTTTGTTCATTGGTTTAGACCTATTCGTTCGGTTACTCATTCTCTCGTTCATTCATTTTTTCTTTTGTTCGCGCGTTCTTTCGTATTTGTTTACTATTTAGTTAATCATGCTTTCATTTATTAATTCTTTAATAATTATATAATTAATTAATTAAGCAATTGATTAATTAGGTCAATCAATATTTCGTTCGTTCGTTTGTTCGCTCCTTCAATTATTCATCAGCTCACGAATTCATTCGTTTATTCGTGTATTCACACATCCAACGAAATCCATTCTCTAACTCCTAAATTAATTGACTCAGCCAATCATTCATTCGTTCGTTCATCCATCATAATTATATTCATTATTAATACATTGATTGATTCAATCATTCATTCTTTAAGTCATTTATTTATCTAGTCATTTATTCTGTAATTCATGGATTAATTAATTAAGAAAATGACCACTTAATTAATTAATTCCTTCCTTCCTTTGTTCACTCATTTAGCCTACTCATTCCACCATTCACTCATTCGTTCATTCGGGCATTCGTTTACTTTTTCATTCGTTCATTCATTCAATCATTCATTCATTCATTCAATCATTCGTGGCATAGCGTCAAGGCTACTCGGAGTTTCTTCACTCATTCCAAGGAGAGCGAAGGGAGTGATAGCACAGGACGCCTGATACGGTAGAGAAGAGGTCCCTCAGATAATATTGGACAAGGCCTCGCTGGCGTCACTGCTAAGCCTTCTGAGTTGCGATTCTGTACACGAAGCTTTTACGGATGGGAAATCGGTTAGGGCCCCGAAATGTAGGCCTAATCAGAAATAATAATATTATGACAGAATTTCATAATTCGGTCGCTGAGGTGATTGTGCCAGAGAGCGTAGCACACGATCGAGATGCAGGCCAACCAGACGTGGGACCGAAGTCGAGCACAGGTAAAAGGATGCACTACAGAGGTTGCCCGACTGTGGCAGCAGATGTGGAGAAACGCTGACAGCACACCAAGCACCCTGTCGGACACCCTCGCTGACAACGAAGGTGAAGAGCAATACCAGGCGCGGATTTAGAGGGGGGCGGAGCCGGCGTACGCCCCCCCTAAACATCATCACATCGTCAACTCAATACATTAATTGGTGTCCCTAGGTAGCGGGATAATTTTTATCCCTTTAGGGCCTCCCCTTTTTGTAACCAATGAACAAGATGTGTTAACCTGTTATGCATACTTTGGTTGCAAAATAAAAATATTTGATTGATTGATAAACCTGCAGCAAATGTTCTCAAACTAAACCGACCTAAAACTAATATAATTGCAATTTGGACTCAGCGCAAAGTTGCAAGGCTCATCTTTAGACGTGATCCAAGGATATGAAATGACGAGTGTTAGAGCAGCACTAAACAATGCCCGACAGGATGACAACGAATAGGAGCATGTTTTCCAGAAAGCTACTAAAATGGCAGAGACAGCTGGCGCTGGACCAATTACTGCACCAAGAAAATGCTCAAAACAGATTCACCGAAGCAACACACCCGCTGAAACGCCAGATGAACATTTCAAACGAAACATTTATCTTCCATTTCTGGACAGTCTACTTCAGCAGTTTAGCGTACGATTTGGAGATCTTGCAAAACAAGCAATTCGTGGTCTAAGTCTCATTCCATCTAATGTTTCAAACATCGACGCACTCACTGCTGATGGTATACTTCATTACTATCATGATGACCTGCCTTCGCCCGATTCTTTTCATCAAGAGTTAAAGCTTTGGCAGCAGATGTGGAGAAACGCTGACAGCACACCAAGCACCCTGTCGGACACCCTCGCTGACAGCCGCTCCTGTCGTATTATCTATCCAAATATTACCACAATAATTCACATTTTGCTGCTCACTTCTGTCACGGCTTGCAGTGTTGAACGAGCAAATTCTAGTCTGCGATTTGTGAAGTCGTGTTTCCGAAGTACAATGAACGAGGACAGATTTAATGCACTCGTTTTATTGTTTGTCCACAAGGACATCAAGTTAGACATTGATGACATTATCAATGCCTACGCCAGAAATCATCCAACGAGAATGACACTGCTTAATCCACTGGCATGTGACACTTTATTATTTCCTTTTTGGATCAAGGGTTGCATGATCAAAACCGATAACTGATTTATAATCGTTTCACTGTTAACCTTCAGTGGAGACCAGTGGTTTTATATGAGGAGCTATATATTTTTTTAAAGTTCCATAACATTTTCTATAAAAAGGATCATTATAGTTTTGCGTGATCTTATTTACGGGATTGGATGGGTAGTATTTACGCCCCCCCCCCCTAACCAGAAATCCTGGATCCGCCTCTGAATACTGCACTGTACTGTACCGTGATACGCAGGTCCATGGGCGGAGACTTGGGCGGAGATTTGCGGGGAACGAAAAGGCGCCCTAAGATTTTGGGCTTACGAACGGCTGAGACACCGACGAAATGTTTCGAGCTTGTTGCCGGCAAAAATTCTAATGAACTTGTTTAGTCATCCGTCCGAAATGTCGATGGAAAATCCTTTTTCTAGTCATCGCTTCGTTTCGTTCGTTTGTAACAATTACCGATTGGAGATTATGGGGGGAGGAAGCGACAAATGCATGGGCCGTCCCCCAACCACATCCATTGAGGGGGACCGTCCCCCTGTTTCCCCCCCCCCCCCCCTAAGTCTCCGTCCATGCGCCGGCCAAGCGAGGAATGTGTAGCTGGGAAATTCATCAGCAAGAAGCTAGGTTACGTAAGCTTATCTCTGGAGCTTTAGCCTACCAGTGACATCCCCTTACCTGAGTTACCTCCCCATTGCCAATGCTAGGAATCCGATGGGCCTACCTTTGGCCAGCTTGAGAATTTGAAAAACATCTGAGATCAATATGGTCTTCATTTTCTAGATCTACAAAGTTTCCATACTTTACTATAAACTATTAATTTTTCTATGCATTACTTGCAATGGACAAAATTTTAGGCGAAAAGGAATGTTTCTGGACCTTTCTAACAATTGTCATTCCTTGTTATCGTTGTTAGTTGAGGTGGCCGCCGTTTGTACATGTAGCCTATGT
Source organism: Lumbricus terrestris (assembly GCA_949752735.1). Lineage (NCBI taxonomy): Eukaryota > Metazoa > Annelida > Clitellata > Crassiclitellata > Lumbricidae > Lumbricus > Lumbricus terrestris. The sequence goes on along the minus strand of OX457038.1, from coordinate 73,400,426 downwards.
CTGCCCGTCCATTTCTTTGCCATTCGATTATTTTGTCGCTCTGTGTGTGTCTGTTTGTCTGTCCGTCTGCATGGCTGTCTGTCTATATAGGTCTACAGTCATAACAATAGCCTATCTGCTTAATTTCACTAGTAAGTTGCATCCTTAATTTAACTTTTGGTCATCTTCATTTCATATGATTTGGTGACCTTTACCGAAGTTAACCTGGCCAGCGGCCAAATCGCTTTTTGAATGCCTTCACTTCATGTGCTAGCCTATAACAGGGATTTTTTAAAGTCGATTTATTGTTTGGAGTCGTCATTTCTCAGCAGATGATGGTTTTACCATTTGAGCAATCTACGGAGAACTCAGTGGACCTTATAGATGGGACAATATTTTTAAATATTCAACAAATTGGATATGGTATCGCAATTATACCCTTGTACTCTTTTTGTATTTCAAGTGCATTGGTGAAAAACTGTATTTTGTACTTGCACTTCAAATGCTTTTGAAAACGATATTTGCATTTCGTCATTTGAAATAATTTCGCTTAGGCATTTCACCCAGTAGACCTACTGGTTCTTCCAGCAACTCATCTTTGTTCAAGCGCAGATAATATCTATAATCTCCAGATTACGATTACAGTTACGTTTAGTTTTCGATATATTCGAGGTGTTCTGTTTAAATTACATTTTGCCATCGAATTAGGAATAAAAAGGCGCCAAATGGGCAAGGATACTTCGCACCAGGGAACATGCCAAAGACATGCATGATCTGTGGGATTGTCAGTTCAGACGTGAATGTTGTTGAGTGTCTCGACGCGAACAGCGCAGCTAGAAGGTATTGCTGGGGCTTATTCTTCTTTGAAATGCCCATCACGACCGAAGGAACGTGGAACTTCTTCTTTGGGGAGAAGTAAGTGCCATCCGTCTAGAATATTATATTCAACTGAACATTGTTCTACTATATTCTAGGAGACTCTGGATGACAAACCACGCCTAATTCATGTATATTATAAGTTTGTTGACACCTGCAATTAATTATTGTTCAGCTAGAAGCCGCTCCGTTTAGGGGCTACAAATCTGAAATGTAGGCCCTAAGTTTTACACGTTTTTTCAATAGTGACCGTGTATGACTCCTGGTCAGCGCATTTTCGATGAGTCCGCCGGGTGAGATCATTCGCCCTCTGCTTCCCGTTTGAATAAGTGCCACGGCCTTTAGGCCAGTGCACAACTGTAGCCTATAATACTTGTCTGCACTCATCGTAGGCTAATTCTTACCAACAAATTGTTCTGTAGTTTGCATTCCTGCGGAGTATAACAATTATGACACACTATTTTAAATAAATTTAAGTATTTATGTCGTAGAATATTTAAACACATCGCGACATATGTGAAAAAGTTCGGGCTTTTTTAAATTGACCAAAAATATTCAGAAAAATACCCTTCAGAGCTTTCCCACTTCTGAGTAGCGTAGCTATTACTATGATTCAGTATTCACTTATATGAAAAGATAAACACTTAAATCAGAGGGGTACAATATTGAATATAGAGGCATCTAATTAATATCTATCAATCTCGATCGTTGAATCATAGGCCCCTAAATACATATTTTTAATCATCTTCATATAAATAATTGATTTGGTAATCTTTGCCGAATTCAGCCTATAGCCTAGCACGCCGGTGTCACCAAATAAAGTCTCCCCCGAAACAGAGTCTCCCTTTTGCTGATACAGTCGCCGGGGGTGGTACTCTGTATCGGAACAAAGTCTCCCCCATTGAAATAGAATATCTGAATATCCCCCTCTACGATACAAAGTCTCTCCCTATTAAAAATCGCCCTCTATATTTTCGGATTTAAAGTGTATAATTTTCTTAAATAAATGACTTCTGTGTCTATTGGTGGAATTGGACATTAATACATTTGACTTAAAATGAGACTCATATGAGATAAGTTTAAGTGTTTTATACCATTGGGTGTAATTGTAGCATAGTTATAGGTCTAACACTACGGGATGTCGGGTCACTAATGTCATTGAAGCGCAACGGAGAGAGAACCCTACATAGGCATACACTGCAATATAATTAAGAAAGTGTTCTGACCAGAATTAAAATTTTACTGGTTGCTATTTACAAAGGCTTACGAAACGATCATGTGATTCACATAGGCCTACAATTATGCCTATCTATAGGCTAATTATTGATAAGGATTATATTGCTTATGCCAGTTAGCTACTAATTAGCTCGATGCTGATTCTCTTGTGGCCATTCGCTCAAGTTCACTGCTGCTTAGACCTAGATATCGCATCCGATTTATAAGGCCTACGAGTTACGGTGATCCCGAAGACTGAGTACCTGTGCATATAAGCAATATGGTAACCCCCGGCATCGCTCAAATAGACTGCAGTGTATACCCATGGATTAATAGTTAGGCGTAGGCCTATTCTTTTATTAATTTATTAATTATTTGCCATGGATAGTTTACATAATATAAGTGGCCCGACTTCCCAGGAGACATAAAACTGCTACAATTGCGCCCATCAGTAAAATACATGTAAGGCTACTCTA
>OX457038.1:73375380-73392880 GCA_949752735.1 Lumbricus terrestris | reverse complement strand
TACTACTACTACTACTACTACTACTACTACTACTACTACTACTACTACTACTACTACTACTACTACTACTACTACTACTACTACTACTACTACTACTACTACTACTACCACTACTACTAGGCTACTACTATTATTATTATTATTATTATTATTATTATTATTATTATTATTGTTATTATGTTAACCATTTATTAGACAAAACATGTTTTACAAGGAAAAACACAAAAAGTTATTTGTTCATGTGTTAGCGACCTTCATCACAGGACAATTATTATTATTATTGTTATCACCATTATTATTATAATAATTTTTTAAAACAGAGTATTATTAATATTATTAATTATGAATTTAAATTATTATTATCATCATTATTATTATTACTACAATTTTTTTCTTGCCCGAGGTAAAGTTACCCCTTAGGTTTTGAAAGTAATATGAAGTGCTTTGTGGTTCTGGAGTTAATGTCATTCTCATATGTCAATAATTGTGCAAACGTGCCCCGAAATGCACCGGCATTGAACTTCTGTTTGTAAATTGAAAGACACTGAGACAGGCGTGTTGTCTCCTGCGTTTCCCCAGAAACAATGGTTAAACGCCAATGAAAGCTCTGACCAGAACTCCTGAGCCGGAGCGTACGGGACTTATTATTGTTATTATTATTTTTATTATTATTATTTTTTATATTATTATTACTAAATTTATTATTATTATTATTATTATTATTATTATTATTATTATTATTATTATTATTACTATTATTTTAAATAGGATCCCTCAGGGACTTCAGTACTGAATGTTTCAGAAACTCAGCTCATCTTTGTTCAAGCGTAGTTTAGACTTTAGATGTCGAGATTATGATCGCGATTACTTGTCCATTATTCCAAGCGCTCTGTTTAACCTAACACTCTGCTATCAATTTAGGGATGTAGAAGTGCCAATTGGGGAAGAATACTTCAAACTGGAAAACGTGGAAAAGACATGCATGATCTGCGGAAGACTCCAAGAAAGCGTAGATTCCTTTGAATGTATCTCGACTCCGAGTAGCCAGTCCAGAAGTATCTGCAGCAGTTTAGTCATGTCTGACTTGCGTAGCGATGTCGAAAGGGCGTGGAGAAAACTGTTGCAGACGTAAGAATAACACGTATATTACATACATGTAATAATCATAATCACTGGCCTAGTTAGCTACACTGGTAAGCGAGAGCGGCATTCGTCTGTTGGTTGCAACGGACTGCGGTTCAAGCCCCGGGCTGGGTGTTGACATTCAGAGATTTAGATATCTCGGGCTAGCACGTGTGGGACGCAGGGGCGCAAGCTCCTGCGGAGCGACCTTGGGCAAGTTGCTTACCCATCATTGTCTGTGGGGAAGGCAACGGGAAACCACCTCACTCACCTCATCCCCAGGGGCGTAAAGCCAATGAACCTGCCTTCGGGCAGAGCACCATCATCATCATCATCATCATCATCATCATCATCATCATCATCATCATCATCATCATCATCATCATCATCATCATCATCATCATCATCATCATCATCATCATCATCATCAATAATCTTGTAGTTGCAATATTATTCACGTTGTTGGTCCGCGCATCCACAGCTGCTACTGTTGTTCATCTGGTATAGGCTACAGGCTAATTTGTTGATTTTCTAAAATCTTACAATGTCTCGCACTTTATGCGTGCCGTTCTCCATTGTCTTCGCGTTTCCTAGCACATTGAATTCAGAATTTGGGCTTGGGTATGACGGCAACTAGGGCGCGCACCTGCCTACTTGCGGAAGTTTTGTTGCCCCACATGCTGCAATTTTATTGGTGAGCGTCTTACTGTCTCGGAGCATGTCGACAAAACATTATGCTATTGCTCATTTTCCTTTGCAATCTACGCTCTGCGCGTGCCGCCCAACTATTGACACGAGCTGCGCTTAAAAGTGTGTGAACTTCACAATAATCATGGTCGCCTTATATGTTGATCGTTATATTAAGGATGCTGTGATTCTTTTCGTTCCTAAGATCATGTTGGATGTCTGATACTCAAAAACATAGCGTCCAAAAGCTTTTCCTTAACACTTCTGAGGCACTCCGACGTATCATTTTTCAAACTACTAATGGCATGGCTAATAGTGACAGCCTTTACAAAGTCTGCGATAAAGTAGGGCCTATCTGGTAGCCTGTAAGCTATGCTATCTGGAAGATCAATCCAGACACTTCATATCCGTGGAGTCCCATATATCCTGTGAAACTGAGAAACTGATACACTAACAGCAGATAAAGATTGTAGGGTTTAATATGTTAGCCTACTAACATTTAGCACTAACAGCAGACAAAGATTGCAGGGTTTAATGTTAGCCTACTTGACACTAAACTGTTAGCACAGTAGGCTACTCTGCTCGGGTGGATTAATTTTGTGTATTAAATACGCTCTATAACAAGACAGCACCTTTTATAGAGTCAGTAGGCCTAATTATTATATCCGTGGATCTAGTGTAATATTTACCTGTAAGCTTCTAGGAACTGAAACCCTTAGATGGAGGTTCCATGTAAATTATTATTACTTGAATTTTATTACTTCGATGCATTCGCCAACATAATGGACTAAGCTGATGCGACGTCTTTCTTTCTAAACAGCCTTCGTCTTGTATATTTTTTTGTAGGGAATGAACGGAGGTTGCTAAGAAAGATTTGGCATGCCCTGTTGTCGACAAATTCTGCGACTGCTCTAAAGACGAGAATGGAGCCAAACGAACTTGCATGGACTGGGTTAATGAAAATCAATAGCCTACCGCAATTCGTCGAACAATCTTGCAAGAATAAAATTTAAATAATACCAATTGCACACAATAATGCATTGACATATTAAAATGATGCACTGAACCGTAAACGTTATACTCTTTTATTGGTGAAATAAACTTACAATGATAATGACAAAGGTCAATAATTATAATTAATGAGCTCATGCGATAGGCCTACAGGCTAATTATTGGTCTAATGATTCAATAATATTACAACGACTTCGATTGCACCCCTGTAGAAATGCACATGGTGTCAATAAAGGCTCATGAACTAGGAGGGAAATCTTAGTTGGTGGTCTTTATAATTATTATGCTTGAGAAGGATGGTCGATATTCAATAATTGATCTATACTACGGCCCCTTTATCACACACATTTTGTGCCCATTACCATAGAATCACTGGGACCAATGAATCGGTCGGGTTTTGATTTTAATGCCGAGATCGGATGCCGTACATCGGTAATTTCCGGCTATCCGATTAACGCTTCCAACGCTTTTCCATTTGCATTCAACATTTTTATGCCCTGGCATTCAGGGGCGTATTTGTGGACTTCAGTGGGGACGAGGCTCGGTAGTTTCAGGAATTTAATCTTAGAATAGTTTCTAAAATCCTGAGGGATCATAATTTATTTATTTATTTCAGAAATTTATATAGCGCCTCTCAAGGTAGGCTACGCAGAAGCGCTCCTGGTCCAACCACGGCTAAATAAAACAGTTTTTAGGTTCTTAAGCAACAGAGTGGAGTGACCCCTGGGAATTAAGCGCAGTGTAACAGGGACCATTCCAAGTTGTGGGACCAGCAACAGAGAATGAACGACGCTGTCGGATAGCAATCCGTGAGCTGAGAACCAGAAGCTCAGCTTGGTTCGCCTATCGAAGGGTGGATCGACGCTGAACTCCCAAGGTGGAACAACAGAGTTCTCGAAGGTAGGGTGGAGATAATCCTTAAATGCACCGCCTAACCAACGCACAGACCCTTGCGCAATCCGTTGTGGAGAAGGGAGCCAGCGTAAGATATCCCGCATGTAAGATTAGACATGGCCATATTTTGGGATAATTATGACCAACAAGTCGCAGAACGGAGGACCCATTCCCGGCAGCCAATCCGGTCAGCCGGTAGTCCATGATAGATGGTGCTGTAGTAGTCAAGGCGGGAAACTAAGAAAGAGTGAACAAGAGTAGAGGCAGCACTAAAAGACAGAGCGGGAAACCACCTTAAGCTGACGCAACTGGTAGTAACAGCATCGGCATAGCAGGTTTATATGCTGAGTGAAAGTTAGCTCTTGGTCTAAAATAACACCAAGGTCCCACACAAAAGGTGAGAAAGTAGGCCTAATAAGAGGAAACTCTAATGCTTAGGCTTTCATGTCGATTTTTGCCAGTTGTTGACGCGTCCCAAACCAGATATATTGCGTCTTGGTAGGGTTCAGTCGCAAACGGTTAGAAGACATCCAGGCCTCCTGGATTTCCATAGCCCTACAAATTTGTCAAACCGCATCAGCAGCGGCAGATGCTGGTCAGTGAACATATGCCTAGAGGTCATCAGCGTGGGATTGACTCAGGATTGCATTTGCCAATAAGACCGGTCCAAGGTCTGCAGTGTATATTATGTATAATAGGGGACCTAGGACAGAGCCTTGGGCAGTCCAAACGCGGCAGGTGCCCAGGATGATCTAGTAGTACCACAAGCCACAGTGTAGGAACGGTCCTGAAGGTAGGAAGTAAGCCAGTTGAGAAAATTTCCTGAGATGCCAAAAGAGATAGAAAGTCTAGTTATATGGATAGCATGGTCAACTACGTCGAAAGCTGCGCTTACATCGAACAATGCCAAAAGTTGTCAATGCCGCAAGAAAGCGAAGAAGTAAAGTCTCCGTGAAGTGGTTTTTCCGGAAGCCTGATTGAAAAAATGGAAGGGGATCATTTTTATTAAGGTAATGGGTGAGCTGGGCAGCTACAACCTTTTCAATTATTTTAGACAAAAAAGAAACATTTGCCATGGGTCTAAAGTTAGTTGGATCCGCCATACCCGAACTTTCACTCTCAGGCACTGGAACAGCGATTGACCGTTTCTGCGACTCGGGAAGGACACCATCACGGAGAGAACTATTGCAGAAGAGTGTTAGGAAAGGGAGTATAGAGTGTCGACTAACTCCTGGAGGAGGAACGTAGGGAGAGGATCTAGTTCGCAGGTCTTCGGTGCAGAGGTAAAAGTGATTCGTCGCAGCTCTTGAGCTGAGACAGGATCCAAGGAAGACAACTCACAGTTAACTGGAGGAAAGATCGGTGGTGAGCAGTCAGCCGTAGCGTCTCTGACGGTGTTTATCTTCGTAATGAAAACGTCTAAAAATGCATCGGGCGAGAAGAGAGGCTTGGTAGTGTAGCCGCCTGGTCGGGCACGTCCAAGGAGGTCATTGAAGGTCGACCAGAGCTTCCTGGACTGCCTTGAATGGTAGGCGATCTTTTTATCCCAATGCGCTCGTTCCTGACGTAGGCCTATTTCACAAAGTTGGCGCAGTCGGTAGATGATATGGTACGTCGCCCTTTTGATCGGCGCTTTTTCGAACAGTCGCCTTCATAATCGGCGCGCTTTTGTAATCGATCTTCTGATGGTCGCTCTTTCTAAGTCGCCCTTTTGATAGTAGGCCTATACGGTTATTCTCCAGGCTTTGATTTAGCATTTCATTAATAGCGAAATTCTTGATAAATTTGGGGAACGAACTCAACGAAATAGGCATTTTATTGATATTAACTTAGACCTACTTGTTTTAAAAGCTGAATGTTTTAGTCTGCAATTATTAACGAAAAAGGTACATGTAGTAGGGCCTACAGCTAAAGTGGATTAAACAGAGGAATACAATAATAAGCCTACTTTCGAAATTTTACAGTTCCGCATACGATCAAGGACTGCATCGTCATTTACTGTGTACTGTCTCAAATTTCAGTAGCCATTGTGCTTTAATTATGCTTGAGTTTTCCGATTAAACCACTGATTGATAAAATTATGAACTCAACTAGTAGGTATTTTTTACCTTTTTAAGAATTGGTGTTAGAGCGCCATCGGCTAATTCCATGTACATTGGGAAACGGTGCAATAAAAGTCGCTAATTATAATTAAGCCGACAATGGAAGATACAAATTACGATTACGATAGAATTTACCAATTGCAATTACAATAGAAGTTTCTGATTGCAATAGTATTTATTAATAACAATTACAGTAGAAGTCACTAATTATAATCAGATCAGAAGTTAGGCCTACTTATTACGACTGCAATAGAATTATTTATTATAATTAGGTCTACAAAGGAAGTTACTTACTACAATTACAATCAAAGTTGCCAATTACAATCACAAAAGAAGTTTCTAATGCTAATGATATCACTAATTAGTATTACAAAAGAAGTTACTAATTAGGCGTACAATAATTACAAATCATCAAATCATCAAATGCATTGACCATGGCAGGGCTATCTGTATAGTTTTCATGAGTTCACAACTTAAAGACTAGAAGCAATATAACAATAAAGAAAAAAATATTTATATAAGTATCTGAATAAAATTTACATTGTGCCTGTAAGAACCTCAGACGTATTATTGTGAATTTGAATGTCTGTGATGTAGTCATCATTCAGTTGGTCAGCGAGGGATCGTGAAATCAGAACAGAGGTGCAGAGAAAGGTCAATACAATTTTTAAATGCTTCGCAACGGAGTGAAGACTGTGATAACAGCATGTGACACAGGAGGGGCATCACAGAAAGGGTTAATATAGCCTACACTGCGTCAAAAGACCAAAATAGATCTGGTTACATGGAGCATGTTGAATGCAGTTAGTAGTCTGAGTTCTTCCATTATCCACCCAGGCGACCCATCGTCTCGCTTAGGCTGGTGTGTAGGCCCGTGTTTCGTGGTTGCCTTCCAGACAGGTTCTGCGGCAGAGAAAACAAGTCAGAGGGGAGTCTACTCCAAACAGATGGACCCACAAGCAAGATATCTCTGTTCTGCCTGATGGCTGTAGGCGCATGTAGATCTACGAACCGCCTCTGCAGGCCAGAGTATGAGAGAGTGGCAACCAGAAAGTACCGAAGTTAAAGTGAAGAGTTCCCAAAGATAGAAATTCGCTTTGCCTACGGCAGAGTGCCGCATACGATAGCGGACACTCCACAATGGATGCGCTTCCAGATCGGGAACCAGAGGAGGACATCTCGCATGCATGCGGAAATGTGGCCAAACATAATATAGACACCGGCGATCAAACGAGCAGCCTCTCGCAAACCAGCTCCAGTGACTGCAATCGGACTTCTGGGGAAGCAGGGCCGGATTAAGAAATGTGGGGGCCCTGTTCGGAAAATTTTGGGGGGATCTTCGGCCGAAAAATCTGATGACCTTTTAGTCGTTTGGTCGAAATTTCTTCAGAATATACCAATTTTTTCCTCAAATTTTTTTCCGCATGTGTGGAGGCTCCCTAAAGTGTGGGGCCCCTGTTCGTTCGAACATGTTGAACATGCCTTAATCCGGCCCTGTGGGGATGTAGATTGAAGAACAGAATTCGAATAGATGAACGACGCAAGGCATGCACCGGTGTTTCAGCAGAAGAGCAGGAGAGCTAAATGGGAGACAACAATGTAACTGGCGCAAGAGATAGCAGCCGGATCGAGTAGCTACGTACATGCTCCACAAAAGGCAGCTGTTCATGATTGAGAATGATCCCCAAATCCTGGGCAGAGGTGTAGAGAGCAAATGTAGGGGATTCAGAAGATTGGGGTCGAAGTCTGGCTTTTCCAGCTGGCTGCGCCTCTGCGGGTTCCGCACATTGTGTATATAAATAAATGCATGATTGAACACACACGCATAGACAGACAGACAGACAGACAGACAGACAGACAGACAGACAGACAAACAGACAGGCTAAATAAAACAGTTTTTAGGTTCTTAAGCAACAGAGTGGAGTAACCCCTGGGAATTCCACCTCTTACGAAAACCACCTATAACTTGCGACCCAGACCACATCCTTTTGTTCTACCAGTTAAAGATGTTAGAAACTTTATTCCGAGGGTTCTCTTTGACACCCATTAATGACATTGTTATCTTCACATTATTTTGCTGTCTACTTTTAAAGTGTATTGACATGTAACTGGGTGCGGTGTGTCACCCTGATTTGTCTAATTAAACGAAGATTAATTATTAAGCGCAGTGTAACAGGGACCATTCCAAGTTGTAGGACCAGCAACAGAGAATGAACGACGCTGTCGGATAGCAGTCCGTGAGCGGAGAACCTGAAGCTCAGTTTGGTCCCAAGGTGGAACAACAGAGTTCTCGAAGGTAGGGTGGAGATAATCCTTAAATGCACCGCCTAACCAACGCACAGACCCTTGTCAAACAATAACATTAAATGGAGGGTAGAACAGCAAAGCGGAGAAAAGACCGACGGACAGACAGACAAACATGCAGACTGTCTGCAACGTTATTTGCGAATATCGTTTTAATGCTTTGTATCATCATGCGATGTACGTTGTGTGGTTTAACATAGTGCAGAATATTCTTCTGTGAAACGCTACATTGAAATGCAGATCGAATCTATTCAATGCAAATGAGATGCAGATTTGTTCTGCGCCGCACTGGAACGACTAGAACTGTTTTTCGAAAGCTGCCAGTTTGATCGACCGCTTCAAAACAATTCTTAGCAAAGCCACTTGAGAGCTACAACAACAGCGCGCCTCCTCTACACTGCCCCTGCCTGGTGGGGCCTAACTACTGCCGCGACCGATCAAAACTAGAGAGTTTTCATCGTAAGATGCGACGTTACGGTTTTCAGACGCCTGATTTAAGAGCGTTGAAGCACTTGTACATGACAGTGAGTGATCCGATTCAAATAACACGTCCTGATTAGCATTTTCGCACCGACAGTCCACAGGCCTTATAATCTTCGTCCTCGTCCTCACAGTTGTGAACTACCTATTAAGGATGAAAGGAATTATATTTCTCGAGTACCTTACAGATACTCGACCATTGCCCCTCTTTCTGACTTCCACCCATTTGACCGAATTATTTTGATTTTTCTGTATCAATTCTTATTTCTTATTTGTAACTGGCTATGGTATGTCAGCAAGAACTCAATAGAACGAATATATATATATATATATATATATATATATATATATATATATATATATATATATATATATATATAGGCCTATACCTAAAAATAATAACGATTGAGTAAAGTTCTCATAATTATTATGGTTTGTAGGGCAGGACACTAGTTCCTGCTCGTGGGCCGGAATAAGTAGAAACTAAAAATCCAGGGAATCGGAATCATACAAACTTTATTCTGATGATGACGACTGAAAAAAAGAAAATTCAAGTTCATTTATTTCACACAATACATAATATTACACATCATTGCATAAAAGAAAATTATTCAATTTATCCCACATTCTGTCTGGAAGGGGAAAAAAGCTCAAGTGAGCTTAACGAGTCCACCTTACATTATAATATAAAGAATATACGTAATTTTTTAACCGTCAATGACAAGTATTTAATACTATAACTTGTGTCATATTCCTACTGAAGACATCATTCATATTTATAATATTCCTATTTATTATATAATTGGCGAAACAGGAAAAATAAAAAAAATTAAAAAAAACAACAAAAATAAAAAAAAAATTATTTAGTAGCAGGATAACAAGAACTGTTTGTAGCTTTTAGTAAATGTTGCTAGCGAGTCAATAGCCTTAAATTTAGTAGGTAACGAGTTCCAAAGCTTCGGGCAATATACCAATGCTGAATGTAGACGGGTATTTGACCTACAGACAAAGGACTGATAATCGGTCCTTGAGCGAGTTTCATACTGATGCAGTTGATCCTTGGTACTAAAGCAGGCATTAAAACGCTTAGGAAGCATTCCATGACGATGACGATGCATGAAAACAACCAATTGCATGTGATAAATATCAGAAAGTTTTAGCAATCCATACTGCTTAAATAAGACAGAAGATCTGTGTAGTCTATCAACACCACTGATGCCCCTTAATGCTCGTTTTTGTAAAATCGACACTTTTTTCAACTTAGATACATAGCCTCCAGCCCACACCAGTGTGCAGTACTGCAAGTATGGCAAAATTAAACTGGAGTATAAAAGTAATAATACTGATTTTTCAAGTATTTTTTTCAACTTGTAAAGTATCCCTATAGATTTGGCAATTTTTTTTCTACAACGCGTATATGATCCGCCCATCTAAGATTTTTATCAATAATTACACCCAAAAATTTAGCAGACGGAACATTATCTAAGTTTATATCATCCATTTTAATCTCAAGAGTTTTCAGAGGTGCCTTTTTCCTTATACCACAAAACACAATGTAATTTGTTTTCTTTAAGTTTACAGATAATTTATTAGCCTTAAACCACTTTGATAAAATAATTAATTCATTGTTTATAACATTTGACAAAGTTTCAAGATTTTCCCCAGAAATAAAAGCCGACGTGTCATCAGCAAACAAAATTAGTAGCATAATATTAGAACACTCCCAAATATCATTTATATACAACAGAAACAACAAAGGGCCAAGAACAGAGCCCTGGGGAACTCCACAAGTTAGAGGACACATTTCTGATATGGCATTGTCAATCACAACCTGTTGATATCGGTTACTTACAGTACCAGCGCAGTGACAGGACTCTTACTCCGACTGTGATCCTGGGCCGATCCATGGTCGACTAGGAGCCGATCAAGCGCTAAAGGCACGGTGTTCGCGCCTAGACGGCTCTCGTCTCAGGCGGGTCAGGAAGACCCGTGAAATCATTAGTGAAAAACAGATGGTGGCATGACGCCTGTGATGTTGATAACGGTTTACTAATGTCGTGGGGATGGGCTTGGGTGCATACGAGGTGTGCACGGCGGGAGGGGAAATGGAGGTGGTGTAAGTAGGGTGAGGAGACCAAGATTGTTATTATTGATGTACATGTACATGTACATGTACATGTACTATACATTGTACATGTAGGCATCCACTGGTGGGAAGTTACATGTAGTTTTAAGGATGGCTATGATTTAATGATTACAGAATACCTTGCCATGGTGTTATTTCTTTTCTAATAATTATATATACTTGAATTGTATGCAAAACAAATGGTTGACTTGTTAAAAAAGCAAACTAATTCTAGTATGTGTTATAAAATATAACAACATAACAAATTATTGCAGTAATCAGCACCAAATGAATGAATTTGTTCATCGTATCTACGTGAAAGTTTTGGGGTGCAAATTGCACCCCCGATGCAAATGTGCTGGCAAAAATTGACGTGAACTTTTTTTATATTTTCTACATGACTATATGAGAAAATTGTACGCTTACAATGTCCTAGATAATAACTGCTGAAATTTTAAAAATAACACGTAAGCAGCCATAAGAACGGCCTTGGGGTGCATTTTGCACCCCAAAGTACCATCGAGGGTTAAGGGTTAAGGGTGAGTAAGATTGTGGAGTTACATGTACATGTACATGTAGAATATTAATAGGTGGTTAAGAAGTGAGATGAGATCCAGGGAGATGAAGAAGCTCAGAGAAGCTTATCGAGTCAGTCCCCCTAAATAATGAATCTGAAGGATAAGCAGAGGCTGTGATTCACCCGGTCAACTAGCAGAGCTAGAAAATATTTAAAAGTAACTGACAAAAGTTAACAATCATTATCTTCAGATGTATTTAATAATAGCTGTTTTAGTACTTTTCTGAATGTACATGTATGGTTGGATTGGCAGGCACGAGTAGTTGTAAGGTTACTGTTCCCTATTGGTCCTAGGCCTCTACACAGAAGTCTAACCACGTTCGTTATAAGACGCTTTATTTATTAGCTGACTATACTGCTACGTACATGAATGAATGAATGGATGAATTTCTATAGCGCCCCTTCAAGCCATCCTCTACTCAGAGGCGCTCCCAACTACTGCGCGGACACTGTGTTGGAATTTTCACGCCGAAGCGCAGTGAGCGTGAGTTGTGAGTAAAGGACTTGCTCAAGGTCCCTATACGCAATGGCTCGAGGCGAGGTTTGTACTCGCGACCTATCGATCCTCGATCAACGACGCTACCTCGGAGCCACCGCGCCCCACATGTACATGTACAGCGGGAGACAGCGTCTTTGATTGCGGCGACGATGCCTGGATCATATACATGTACATGTACATTGTACATGTACAATGTACATGTACATGTACATGTACATTTGTACATGTACTGCCTCTTGGGCCCGGCGTATGCAGCCATTAACCCCGATATGGGTGGAATGGAGACGTTTCAAAATGTCTTCCCTAGCGGGTCCCGGCATAATGACCCGTAGATCCTTGAAAGCCAACCCGCCGCTCGTGATGAGTTCGTCGGCGAATCCGGCATAAGGCTTAATTGCCTCTGGTACGGCCGTCCCTTTGGGTGGCCAGCCCGATTTGATCTGTTTGAGCAGCAGCTTGTAATCTGTGTCTACAGTATCTGCACTGCTGCTATCAAAGCGTCGATTGTCTGCTGTGACGCGACAAGGCTGAGTTCCTCCAGCTGGTGTTCGTCCGTTAACGCGGCAATTTACGCTGGGATCTGCGTTGCCTCATTTGGTTCGAGAGGGGGGTATGCTCGAGACATTGATTATTCTATTCGGTCCTGTAAAGATTATATAAAACTTGTTGCGAATGGAATATACTATTATGCCCTTTTAGGTAGCTGCAGGGGGTTCATTTCCGCACATTTTGACGTATAGATTATGATGGTGGCCCCTACCCTTCAAAAGTTATACCCTGTGTAGTCGAGGTACACTCTGGAGAAATCGACCAATTACATCTATACATTATAGGTTTATCGTCTGCCTAAGTAACTACACGTATAGTCGTTGGTATGTACATGTAAGTACATGTATGCAGGCACGTATATGTGAATTTATGCATGCATGTATAAATGTATGTGTGCATGCATGTATTTATGCATGTATATACATGTATGTATGTATGCATGTATACACTGTATATATGCATGTATGTACAGTATGTATAGAAAAGTCCTGCTAAACGGACCACCTGGAAGTCTGCCATAGTCACCATACATTGTAGCTGTTGGTATGCATATAATTATGCATCCACGTAAGTTAGTATGTATGTATGTATGTATGTATGTATGTATGTATGTATGTATGTATGTATGTATGTATGTATGTATGTATGTATGTATGTATGTATGTATGTATGTATGTATGTATGTATGTATGTATGTACATGTATACATATATACATAAAAATATATGTGTATAGACAGGTTCTGCGAATTGGGCCAGCTCTGTCTGCTATAGTCACTTTTGCTGTTGGTATGTATGTACATGTATGTATGTACATGTATGCATGTACATGTATGTATGTATGTAGGTATGTATGTATGTAAGTATGTGTGTATGTATTATATATAATATAATATAATAATATAATATATAATATAATAATATATGATATAATTATAATTTAATCAATTTTTATAGCGCCCCTTCAAGTCACCGTCTACTCAGAAGCACTCCCAACATGTACATGTACATGTACATTGTAGGCCTACGTGCTTCAGCCGTAGTTGAACTGATCCAGACTGCACAGCGGCAACGTGGCTATTGACATGCATTCAAGCGTACACATGTACATGTATAGAGCAGATGGCATTAATTAGTTTATCTTTGACACCCGGCTAATGTCTTCATAATTACGGTCTCCCGGGGAGTTAGAAGACTCACTCTGGTCGACCTCTGAGCTACTCGCTCGCGTTTAAGGTCCTAACCCGGCGTGAATAACGTACTTTCGGCAGCCGTTAGCTATTTTCTCGTGGCAACGTTCACGCCGCATAACGTTACACGTACGGCAGGGTTAGCTGGTCGTTAGGGCCGGAGGGGGTCCAGTAACGAAACTAGTACTGTAGATAACTCATAATCCATGTTAGAGCAATACCTCTTATGCCATAACGATACAATTTATCAATTAAAATCTTATGATTAATGGTGTCAAAAGCTTTGGATAAGTCTAAGAAGACACCTATGGTATATTTCCCTTCGTCAATTGCCATGCTAATTTGGTCAGTAACATCAAGAATTGCCATACTAGTGGAGTGATTTTTTCTAAAACCATATTGTCTGTCATAAAGAATATCATTGGCAGTCAGAAAATCATAAATTCTTTTATGCATGACTTTTTCCAAAATTTTAGAAAAAGTAGGCAGTATAGATATAGGACGATAGTTAGAGGGATCAAGGGCAGAACCAGTTTTAAATAGAGGTATAACTTTAGCATTTTTCATCAAATTCTCTACGGTGTTACACAGAATTTGCTCAGTAGACTCGAAATAGTAATCGTTGAACTGCAGGCCCAGTACATTACTGAATAAATACCGCAGCCGTCAGAGCAGGGGTTTCAATGGTTCTCATTAACTTCACGTGATTCCATTCCTTTAATTTGAGCTTTCAAACTTATCGTAGGCTCCATCCTGTCATCCTAAATCCATGTTTTGAAAACATATCATTAGCTCTGGTTGATTCGTTTAAAGAGAGTCTTAAAACCACGTGGTGTTGTCCCAAACCCACCCTAGCTGCGTACTTCCTTTATCCATCTTGCAATCAGACCCGAACCTCATTGGACAAGGATCTCTCAGGAACCCTCTTGAAACGATACATAGCCGGTGAATAAGTTGGTGCCCTTCGCAAGTGTGTTAGTTTCTTTGGAGCCCTATGGGGATGTGTTCTACAGCAACTGTTTTGAATCGGAGTAGTTTCAACAGAACTGCGCAGCAAATGCGTAGTTCACCTTTACCGTAACAATTATAGTTATTTCTCTGAATATTTTCTGTCAACTTTTAAAAGACCGCAGATCACAACAAAACATCGTTAAAAATCAAGCTCACCGGGTTCTAAGCATGGCCAATTGAGACACCGGGCTTGCACCAAGAATTGATCCCACTTTGCATTTATAATAACAATCTTGATTCAGTGAGGCATCTTTGTTTCCCTAACAGCAAAAGTTTATGCAGAGATTGGACCAAACCCAGCCACCCCGCAGTTTGCTATCAATTTCGTAAATCGGTGCAGGTTCATTGAATATTAAATCAGCTATGGGACTATACAGAAACAGCAATCGCTTAGTTAGACAACACGCACCTAGACATGACTCGGTTCAAATCAGTTTATTCCAGTTTCTACCAATAACAAAGCGCCGTGGCGGAGAATTTGTTGTCGAATTCAGGCTAAAAGCAAGCGTACATAAGAAGCGTGATTGTGTTCCTCTATTTAAGCTGAAGAGTACGCCACGTAACGCTTCTGTTTTGCTGCAATAGGCCTACTTCACGAGTTAATTGCAACTACTCTTACGGTGAGTCCGAAGCAGTGAGTAAATCAATTTTTATTTTTTATTCACTGACTGCTTTTACTTGGCTTTGAAATTCAGCTGGTCTAAATTGTGCCATTGATTGTAAATGGTGACCAGCAACGGGCTAAACGTACATGTATCATAGGTCTTAAACAAAATTAATGGCTGCGAATAAGTAGCTAGCAAGTTTTAACCACTATCCTCTGAAAATATGTTGTGGGAACATGCAACATGCAGACATTTTGTCTTTGCCAGGCGCACGTTCAGAGTTACTGGTCTCACAATAGGATCTTCCTTTTTATTTACGGGCATGAATGGCATTCGTCCTGTTACAGTAGTCTGGCTCTAAAATGCGCGCGATAGTAACAGCAAAAGCGAATATCTGAAAAACGTTGTGCGTTCGTGGCTCTGGGGCTGTGCCATTTCTACAGCACGCATCTGTCTCCAGTCATCAGATTCTGTCTCCATGATTACTAATCTGAATTTAGCCACCTATGTTCTGAATTCTTCTCCAGCCCTTGTTTGGTGAGTTAAGCTGTTTTCTAGCTGGAGCTACGTCATTATCATAATTTTTTTATATTCACTGCATTGCTTTCTTGCAGTGTTCTGCTTTCTTGCATTTTCTGTTCCACTGCACGCTATTCAATTGTGCTGCTGCAAAGGCCATAATAACTGTAAATGAAGATCTATAGTGTGAGATGGCGGAAAGAATGTTCGAGGTGATTTTACCGTTGAGTACAAACAGAGGGAATCGCCGGGGGTAGCCTAGATATACAGAGGGAAATCTTCTATGCTCATCTATATCATTTGGGTCCTTCTGGCGCAAGTTGGAAGCAGGCTGCTTCCTTGTCCCCACGTAGAATGCGATAGAAGTGCAGGGACAAATTTAAGTGAGTGTAAAACAAAAGGAAATTTAAGTGAAGATCTACCCTGTGAGATGATGGGGATGTCCAGGGATTAAACCTTGGGAAGAAGTCCTGGGAGATGCCGGGGGGGGGAATCCCGGGAGAAATGTCCAGTAGTAAATATTCGATACCTGGTACACAACTTTTTATCAGAGGAACTTTTTCTCTCTGACACAAGTTGGAAGCAGTCTGCTTTCATTCAAGTTGATTCAACCCCACACGTACTAGGCCCTGGTACTGCAGAGTTTATTTCAATAATGCTCAGTTGCGATGGCATTAAACGGGTACTGTATATAAATATTAAGATAAAGATAAGATAAGATAAGAATATTCTTTAATATACCAATTGCTATCCGCATTTTGGTGTACATACAAAGTATAATAAACAAACGTACATAATTTCTATATCCAATCAATGTCAAAGTGTTTTAGAATAGCATAAAATCTTAAGTCCAAATCCAATATAAATTTTAAATTAAAAAAAATAGTGTATCTGAGATCATAAAGCATAGAATTGTATTGTATTGCATCGTGATTATTTTACTTCAATTATAAAACTGCAATTCTTGTTTAAGATGAAGATTGTTCTCATCTCGTTGATTCCTCTGCTCGCCTGTCTTCTCTTTCCTCCATTAGACGTCAGAGCCGAACGTAACATTCCTGCTGGGCAGTGAGTAACCAGGCATTGATCACTATCAGTGTCTATCACCAAGTTGTTGTGTCAATCAGAAATCAGGCGAATGCCATGAATATGCAATGGCCTCGTATTATAGGCATTCATGAATTTTGTTTCAGAACACTTGCTATAAAGAATCTTATACGTGTAGTTGGGTTGTTAAGAATCGTACGTGTTACCATCACTGGTTCAATGTCCTTTGAAATGAAATAAGCGTATTCCTTGCGTCCCACTTTGAGATGTCAAAGCAAAGATCACAATGATGTGTGATTTAAGGATTTAGTGTTGGTGCTGTATACCACCGTTTGATAGTTTATGAATAATCATTATACTGGCCTATAGAATAAGCTGGAGAGAACACAATAAATTATAGCACGTGGCAGAACAAGAACCGAGTGGATTATAAAAGAACATGGTAGATTGGAATAAACTACAAGACTGTGAAATAGAGCATAGGCTGTGCGGAAGCACAATGGAAAAGAATGCAACTCGACGAAGCAGCCCAGAATAGAGATTACAGAATGGAGTAGGCTACATTGGAATGACATTAAATGGAGGGTAGAACAGCAAAGCGGAGAAAAGACAATAACTTACAGTACTGACAAATCTAAAAATATAATATAACATAATAACGATAAGAATGAAGATATTATTTTGACAGTGAAAGTAATAATTTGCTGTATACTGACGATTCTATTGGATTTATCGTAATAAAAACTATAATATTTGCAAAAAAGAGATTATAATACATT